>PVJA010000223.1:188809-204306 GCA_004027025.1 Myocastor coypus | reverse complement strand
CTCCTCTCTCTTCCACTCCCCTCCCCTCCCTCTTCTCCTCCTTTTCCCCCTTCTCTTCATCCTTCTGCTTCTCCTCTTCATCCTTTTCCTTTTCCTTCTTCGGTTTTCTGAGACAGTGTCTCACCATGCAGCTCAGGCTGGCCTTAAGCTCACTTTGTAACCCAGGCTAATGTCGAACCCACAGCAATCCTCCTGGCTCCACCACCTGAGTGCTGTGATTATAGGTGTTCATCAGCAAGCCTGGATCAACAGTTTCTGTGTTGTATATGCATTGTCTTTTTCTACTAAGGATGGGTTGATCTCAGATTGTAACTTCTGCCTTTATAGAAACTAAAGGATCTCCTTTGGAAATAGGAGTCTACAAACTGAGAGCACAATTCAGAGAAATCTAGATGGAAAATGCTTATGTTTATTTCGATTCCTGGATATTTTGGCAATGCTGACCACTGTCTAGATTCTCAGGAAGCTTATAATCTGACAACTACCATTCATCGCCACCATACACATATTATTCAGGTGAGATTACTTACTAAATCTCACCACTTCTTCTGCTGCCTCCTCTCCTCAGAAAATGTACCTCACATTACACATAAAAGATGATCACTGATATTTAAAGGGCTTGTAAATGATAGGCAATAAATAGACTAATATATTCCATTTTATGAATAACTGCATCATTAATAAAGACAAGATTTTTTGCCTGATAAGTGCCTAGTTGTGATAGATTGTTAATGAATATTGCTTTCATGAATAAATGAGTGAGGTACTGAATGTTAATGTAGTGGCCTAAAATAATGTAATTTCACATGCTTAGTTTGCAGATCTCAACTAATACAGAAGTGAAACTTACTATGCTTTTAACTCTTTAAAAGTCTGAGGCTGGTAAAAGAGATTTATTTATTTACTTATTTATTTATTTATATTTTAGGGAAGGGTCTACAGGGTGTTCAGGGTCTCACTATTAGATCAAACTCCTGGTGATCCACCTGTTTACAGCCTTCCAAGAGCTGGGGTTACAGGTGCACACCAGCATGAGCAGTCTCAATTGCCATCTCAGCGTGTCCCAGGAGCGGGGCCAGCATGACAGGTCTGGGGATCAAACCCCCAGCCCCTGCACCTACTTCTGGGCACTTGGCTCTGCTGAGCTATTTTATTAAGAGATTTTATTTAAAAAATAAATAAGGGCTTTTGAAGATAGCTCAGGAGTCTAACCACCTGCCTGGTAAGCCCAAGGACTCAAGTTTGATCCCCAGTACCACATCCTGTGCCAGCCCCAGAAACATGCATGCTATGCTGGCCACTGAAACCAGGCGTGGTGGCACAGACCTGTAATCTCATTGCTGGTGAGGCTAAGACAGGAGGATCACTAGGTCGTGAGACCTTGTACAAAACAAGCAAGCAAGCAAATAAATAAATAAATAAATTTTATGGCTCAAGCCTGTAATTCCAGCACTTGGGAGGAGGAGGATCGGTGTGAATTTGAGACCAGCCTGGGCTACAGAAAGTGAGCTCAAGGCCAGCCTGAACTGCATAACGAGACCCTGTCTCAAAAAGACAATAAATACATAACATAAATTTTAAAAATTAAAAAAGATAAAGCGGAAGGAGTGCACTGGAAATGGTTCCACTGAGCTAAATGTAGGTGCACTATGTGGATACATTAGGTAGCTGAAATCACTGAAAAATAGCAATGAGTAGTACCTCCCTCATAGAGGGGTGAGAAGGGACCCGTGATAATTGCGCGGTGCTAGGCCTGGCACATGCTAAGTGTGGCCAGCGAATCTCTCGGGCTCCTGTGAAGACAGGGACAATGATCCTAGATTCCAGCAATTGGGGATTCAGAGTACAAACAACCCAAGAACTTACAGTCTTCAACATTACTGGAAAAAAAAAAAAAGCCTTTGATGTAGGGTTCCTCTGATCTATAGCACACGAGGGATCACTTTGAGAAGTTTACAGTTGGTGAGAGCACAGAGGAGCAGGGTGGGACCAGTGCTGCCAACGGTGACAAAGGTGAAGGAGAACACTCTGGAGAAGTGGGCATGGCTGGGAATTCTGGTGAAATGGTTACTGCAGGTATGAAAGGACAAGGACAGAAGAACAGGCTTAAGAACAGGGGCACTGAGAGTCAAAAGCAAATAACAGATGCAGCTTGTTCTAGTTCATGAGGCTTTAAACAGTGGAAGCTAAATATGAGGAGTGTGTCAGCCTGGAGTGGCAATAAGGAGCCACTATCAGTCCATGTTTCATGGCTGGGATCAGGGGAGGGAAAAGAACCTCTGTCTTGACTGAAGAAGTCTGAGTTCCCTGCTTTCCTGCCCACAAGCCTTTAGGAAGAGAAAGGAAGGGCGTGGAGAAAGGAAGCAGGAACTGAACTCAGGATGGAGGGCAAGGAATGGGATTCTTGTGGAGACATTCATTTTCAGCTGCTTCAGAGGAAGTTGGTAATGGGTATCCAGAGAGGAGAACTGTACAAACACAGTAGCACTGAAATGGAAGAAATGTACCAGGGCATTTACAATCCCATGGAGAAGTCCGCAAACTTGAGTGGAGATTGATAGGAATAATGGGAGACAGATGGAAAGGCTTGATGGGTTGGTTGAGTTTTATACACTCAGGACTTGGTCTGCCCTGTTCTCCCCTGTATCATCAGCGACTAGAGTAGGTTCAAGAACATAGGCAATACATTAGAACTATGTGTTGAGTGACTAAATAAATAGAAAAGGCAAAAGGAACCCCAACAAGAAGAAATATTGTTTAAGATAATTACAAAGGATGTAAGGCCTGGAGACACCCAAAATAGCAGTAGTGTTATATTCAGTAGGTTGGGGCTAATCAAGATTTATGGAGAAGTCAAGAATCTGGACAAAGAATGTAAGATTTGGTTAAGAGACAATGAGGTTTCAATCATGCACGTAAAATGAAATGAAAGAATAGAGAACAGAAGAGCAGTCAAAGTGGTGAATTAAGAGGCAATATAGTTTGGGTAGATTCTGAAAATTCTTTAGCATACAGCTCTATAAACTAGAGGAAAAAGTTTAAAATTGATGAAAGATTAGTCAAAGTTTTCAAACATCAGTAAGGAAGAGACCCATTAAGAGGGTCTGCCATTTGTTTCCTCTGGGAGACAATGTATAGATTCCTCTATTTTGGAGTCCTATTAGAAGTCAACTGTAAAAACCACATGTGAAAAGAGACAAGTTCTATCCCAGAGACAAGAGACATTAGTCTTAAATATCATTGGTAATATAAAGATCGGAGCAGAAATTAATGAAGTTGGAACTTAAAAAGCAATACAAAAATCAATGACTCCCAAAGCTAGTTCTTTGAAACAATAAACAAAATGAAAAATCTTTAGTCTTTAAAAAAAAAAAAAAAAAAGGAAAGAAAAGACTTGTGATGCAATTAGAAATAGAAGGGTGAAATTATGAGGAACATTGCAGAAATTCAGAAGATTCTTTGTAACTGCTTTGAAAACTTGTACTCCAATAAGTTGGAGAATTCAGAAGAAATTGATAGATACACACACACATATAAATATATATGTATATATATATATACATATATATATATATCATACATATATATTTATGAATTGCCAGAACTTAACCAAGAAGTTATAAAAATGCCAAGCAATTCAATAAAGAGCAATGAAGTTGAACCAAGAATAATAATTTCTTTGTTAAAAAAAAAAGGGCCTGGCAGGATGGCTTGGTGGTCTAAAGCGCCTGCTTAGGAAAGCTTAGGCGGCTGCAGGGACCACTGTTTGATCCCCGGCGCCACGTGCTGCACCAACCTTGCCCTCAGGGCAGGCTGAGCTGGCCATAAAAACTAATAAATAAACAAACAAACAAAAGTTGTGAAACAAGAAAAAAACAAAAATAAATAAATAAATAAATAAATAAATAAATAAATAAAAACAAAAAAACAAATGAACTACCAACTAAGAAAAGTCTAAGATCTGCCATTTTCACTATTAAAAATCTCTTAATGAATTCAGGGAAGATCAACCTGAGTCAATACTTGCCAAACTTCTTGATGAAACAGAAAGGAAAGGCATAATACTTCTGAACTCATTCTTAAAGGCCAGCATTACCCTGATTTGAAAGCCAGAAAAACATCCAAGTACAAAAGAGAGCTGTCGGCTGATCTTTTCAACGAACATAGACACAAAACTCCCCAGCAAGATATTGGCAAACAGAATGCAACAAATCATCTGAAAGATGCATCAGGTCCAAGTGCAAGGTCATGAGTTCAAGCCCTGGTGCTGAAAAAAAAAAAAAAACAAAACACAAACACTGAGAAGAAATTAAGAAAATAATACCAGTAACCATAAGATCAAGAGAATTTTATTTAAAGAATTTTTAAATTTAAATTTATATTTTTCTTGTTTCAGAACTTTTGTTTGTTTGTTTATTTATTTTTATGGCTGGCTCAGTCTGCCCTGAGGGCAGGGCTGGCGCAGCATGTGGTTCCGGAAATCGAACCGCGGTCCCTGCAGCCGCCTAAGCTTTCCTAAGCAGGAGCTTTAGACCACTGAGCCATCCTGCCAGGCCCGAGAATTTTTTAAATACTTAAGAATTATCTCAACCATGGGCCAGGGGGCACAAGTGCCTGCCTGGTAAGTGCAGGGTCCTGAGTTCAATCCCTGGTTCTGGAAAACAAAAAAAAGAAAGAACAAGAGTTAGGATGAGTTATGTGCATGTCCCTATTTCCCATGAGGAAGTACATGAGCTAATAAAAAATTAAGATTGAAAAATTGGTGAATTCATGTATAGTAAATATATGAGCATGTCCTGAGTCCTTACACTAGCTAAATATCCTTAGCTACAATTCAAGAGTCACCAGTTAAAGCAGAGCTATTCTATCACTTCCACATGAGGTCCTCAAGCCCAGAGAAGTCCAGGAGCGTCTCATCTTTTCAACTTCAAAATACCTGACTCAGGTCTTTACTATTTTTCTTTCTCTGTGGACTTTTTTCAAGTGACCAGTAATGGTTGTCTGTGTGTGTGTGTATGTTCATTGTTTTGTGTTTGACAAATATCATTTTATTTTATTTTTATTTTTATTTTTATTAATTTTAGTGAGAAATACAATGAGACAGTTTCAAAACAGGTTAGTAGGACAGTTACAATAATTAATACATTGTGTATTGTCTTCATAGTAGTTATTCAGAGTACAGGATGCAGACGTATCTTGCCTAAACCATATAAGTACAACAGTGTTTCTTCCCACTGAACTAAGAGAAAAGAGCTGTACATATAGTCCAGTAGTCCATAATAGTAGTGAGTTATCAGTAATGTTGAATGAAGCAGCCAGTCCTGATTTATTTGGAGTCCTGGACAGCTTACTCATACACACCTATGCGTGCACGCACACTCAACCAAGCACTCTTATTATTTAGTGCATGGTTACTCAGAAATGGAGTCTATAAATCTGTATTTAAAACTTCCCTGACAAGAAGTTGATATGTTTCTAAACATCTGGTCAAACCCCCAAAATCCCAGTTAACTGTCCAGATGTTACATCCTCATGGGGCTAAATAAACAAATGGGCATCTACGAATACACATGTGGTGAGATTTCCTTTACTTTCAATACATAGACCAGAAAAACGGCTGAGCATCAGTGTCAACTGCTTCCATGCCTGTGTGAGTTCATTTTTTTAAAAATTTATTTTATTTCATTTTATTTTTGTAGGAGGAATGAATGCATGGGTGAAGGAGAGAATGAGGGAATGAATGAAGCCTACAGCAGTACCAGAAGCTCTGGAGGGGACGAGGTGCAGCCCCTGGCTGGGAAGCACCGAAACACTCAGGCACCGCGCAGCCAAACCTCCCGTGGGGTTAGCTGCCCCGTGGCTTGGTCCAGACCACGTCTCTTGGCGCCAATGCGTTACCTAAGACAGGGATCATTTGTCAAGTGAGCACGGTACACGGAGAGCTGTAGGCAGATTATGGAAAGAGAGAGGGAGGAGAGAGAGGGAGGAGAGAGCAGGGAGAGAAAAAAGCCAGGGGAAGAGGGTGAGGAAAAGAGCAGACTTCGCCAAGCCCGGCGCTTTGCATGCACTGGGGATTCAAGTTAGACCGGTGCGGTGCAGCGGCGCCACCGGGAGCCTGCAGCCACCAGCAGCTCCCGACATGGCTCTTTTTATGTGGGATGCTTAAGGAGGACTGGCGCACGGAGTAACTTGCAGGAGAGGGAAACTGGTATGAGGATTCCAGAAACATGGAAGGGCTCCTGTCTCCGATGAGGACCAAGGTAAGGAGAATGAATCTCGATTTCTTTTGATACTGATTGAGGTGCAGAGAAAGCTCAGGGAAGAGGAGGCTTGGGGAGCTTTTGTCTTATTTCAGAACTGACTGGTGAAAGCAACTATCGGTCAAAGAAAAGGTTTTGCCTTCCAGGCAACACAACGGGGGCGAAGGGGCGAGCAGGGGGAGTGAGCCATCTGTCAGCATGGACAATGGGAATCTTAGTAAATGAGTTCTCCTCCCGGTTGATTAGACAGCCATATTTTAGCAGGATTTCCAATCACTCTTGCTCTGGGGCTGTGCTATCCTTTGCAGGAAGTACCGATTTCTCTGGCCGCTTTGCTGTTCAGCAGGAAGGGTAACACGTTAAAGGCAAAGAGCATGCCCGGCTCACACTTGAAGTCTCCTCTCCTCCTCCTCTTGTTCAGAGCAGGAGGATCCGGGGAATCCTCTCTGTGGAAAGTAGGTTAATGCATTCTGGAAGGCAGTGTATTCTCAGAAAACTAGGCAGCCTGCAGAAAGGACTGTGAGCAAGCGCCACGCTGCTCTCCTGTCTTGAACTTGGTCCTGTGACATTTAGGAATGCTTGTGGGGATGGGTTTGAGCCTCCTGAAGACTGTGAGCACTTGCTCTTCTGGGCTGGAGTTTGCTTTTGCCTGGAGAGAGGGATCCCCGGAAGATGGAATTTCTGTGCACAGCTCAGATGATGAGGGGACTGTTTGATGCCTGTTAAGCACACCTATGACTCTAAATGGATAGGTCAAAAGCTTTAAATAATGCTAGAAATATTATTTTGCTTAATCAAAAATCAGGGGGAATTACTCTCTAAACTCACAGCAGAGGTACAAGCAGAGGGACAAGCCTCAGTGGGCTCATCCTTTTTATATTCTGTTTAGTGATTAAGACCCAAATAGACTGTTTTGTCGGGGAACATTTTCTCCTTGCTAGTTAAGGAGCATGACAATGACATTTTGAGAGAATGTTAGAAAAGAGGTCCAGTGTATGAAAGCCCCTGTCCTCTGGGAGGACTGTCTATCTCTGTCTTGTGCACTGATCCTTCGAGAGTCATTCATTAGAAGGACAGCCTCAAGTGACATTTGGTTACAAAGGTTCTCATTGCAGATCTTCAGTGGCTGGGGAATTCCCTTGAGACCCCAGGGTGACCCACTGATCTCACTGAGCATGTAGGTGAAGTCAGCTTACTTGTCAACAGCACACTGGGGCCCAAGGCTGTGGACACAGCACCTACTGATCGTGTAGCCTCTCTGGAAGCAAAGAAAAAAGCAAAGGGGGCCGTTTTCTTGGCTGCCTCTGCAGACAGGCTGAGGTTTGGTTGCCTTAGGGAATGGTTTTATAATCTGTTCATTTGGCCGGATTTTGGAATGACTGCTTCAGACTAACAGTCCTGGTGTAGCGCGCTTTCTGATGCCAAACATCTATGGATGTGAACATACAAGTCTTCCAACTGCAACTCTCTCGTACTTGGAGGGAAGCTCCCCATGCAAATGAGGAGGGACCAGGCACTGTGTCGATCACAGCCTAAGCCCATTAAAATGGTACACCAGAGGGGGTGGGGAGTGAATGTCAGTGGACCAGCCCGTGCACCTGTGATGATGCATCTGGCTGAATGCACATCCAGGCTTGCTCCTCAAGTACCACCTCCTCTAGCGAATGCAACAACTGTGGAAGTTTGGGTATTGCCTGTGTTCAAACCTCACATCTGTGTGGAGCAAATCGACTCTCATGCAACCTTCCCATTTTTTAGGTTTCAAGGGATTTGCTAGTATGCTTTCAGTGGGTTCTGTCAATTCCTTTTTAATTGATGAACTTCTCATGTTGGAAGTTGCTATTTCCATATTGAAAATTCAAATTACCTTTGAATTCAGTAACCCATACTGTTATCCTGACTCTGGGAAGAAGGCTGTGAGAGGAGAATCTCACTGAGGAGACAGCTGTAGTCCCTAACTTGCTGTGTTCTATCTCATTGAAATTACCTGGTGGATTTTTAAAAATGTGTCAAGAGTTATGTCAGTGACTCTGTGTTGCCTTTCCCAAACTTTGATCACATTATGCCTCGTTAAGACTATTCTGGAATATTTCCTCTGCTGATGAGGGCTTGGCTTGAAGTTTCTGACTTGCTGGTATCACGATGGGGCAGACAAAGGAAGCATCCTATGGCTCAATTTCAGAGACTCGGTTGCTTAATAACTTACTGACAGTTGAAAGCAAGTGTTGAGGTAAATTGGACATCATGCAGTAATTTCATTATGCTATGTAATAGACTTAACCAGTCTAAATCATGGGTGCTTAATGCATTTTTATCTTGGGATTTGCATAATTGGCACATAAATATGCATGAGGTTAACTGGTAGTGGCAAAATAGGCTGGGCAAAATGTGGTCGAGTGTTGAAATTAAGGCTGTTTCAAGAAGGGCACCTGAGCACCCCTGGTAGCCAGGTGGGCCGCCACACTCCAGTGCCTGGAGACAGCCAGGGTGGCAGCTGGTCCGCTCTGGTCCGTGCGCTGTCAGGGATGCATAGCCTATGCGTGGCTTGGCTCTGGGCTGTGTTCCCTGGGCATCTGCCTCTTGTTCCTCCCCTGTAGGGTACAGTCCACAGTGCATGGAGAATTATGTTAAAAGTTCTTGAAACTTTGCCAGGACTCCATGGAGAGGAGCTCGTGATAATCCAGTGTGTTCCAAATTCCTGATATGTAACTTCACATAAAATACCACAACCTCTTGTTGGAAGAACCCTGTAAACCAGAAACCATGCTAAGGAAAGGTTTAGCCCACATAGGGTAAGACTAAGGGAGGACTTGACAGTTATTTAAAATGTACTGGGCATACTTGCAGGACAAGGGTAGGAGGAGGGAAGAAGGAAAGCAAGGAGGAGCTAAATACCTTGCTGCTGAGAGGGTAAAGGAAATGTTCTGCTGTTTTGTTTTTATAAAAGAAAAAAGGTAATGAAATAGCTTAGTGGGATAGTTGCAGTAGTTCATACATTAGTTGTTACTATAGAGACAACTATACGTTTTCAGTTTCCAAGCGGGTTACTAGGACAGTTCCAATAGCTGATACACTGCATGTTGCTAAAATCTCATTTTCCATCCTCCAACCTCCACAGTTCTCTAGGGAATGAGGCTGACAGGAGTGCCCTCTTCTTCCTCTGCTCACCAGCGCCTGCTACAAAACGCATAGAGTGCCCCTGGACCAGGTACATAAAATCAGGCCAAGCCCTTCCCGTGTAAGGCTGTGAGCAGTGGATTCTGAAGAAACTGCAGCATCAAACAAACGTGATGGAGAAGAGAGGGGAGAGTGGCAGGGAGGGGAGGGAAGAGCAAGTGGAAAGGCTAGATATTCATCTTTTACACCCGAACAAAACTACACCTGTTTCAACAAACTTTTGTGCTGTAAGTAGAAAAGGATCAAAATCAATCTCCTTACAAAAGATAGAACGTAGACTGGAGAGATAGCTTAGCGGACTAAACGCCCCAATCCCCAGCACCACAAGCCGTGATGGCCCCGCCCCCAGGTGCGCTGAGCACGCCACTGAGTCGCGGTGTGGTGACGACATAAGCCTGTAATTCCAGCACTTGGGAGCTTGAAAGCAGGAGGATCACTAGGAGTCCAAGCTGCAGAGTGAGACCCCAGACCAAATACATTAAAAAAAGAGATAGAATATTAACTTTTAAAAAGTTGAATGACGGGTCTGGGGAGATAGCTCCGAGGCACAAGTGCCTGCTGGGCAAGTGCAAGGTCGTGAGTTTGAACCCTGGTCCCACAAAAAAAAAAAAAAAAAAAAAAAAAAAAGTTGAATGACTATTTTGTACGCTAATTCGGATTTTTGCAAATATTCCCATAGTTTTGCCAATCTACTGTGAGCTTACAATGACCTAATTCCCCAGGGATGGCATGTTTTTACCTATCGGAACCTGTCTTATTTCTGCCTCGCAGACCTTGCATCATTTATTACACTTCAGTTTTTTGTTTTATAAAAATATATTATGGTCAGCTCAGCCTGCCCTGGAGGTGGGGCTGGCACAGCTTGTGGTGCCGGGGGATCAAGCTGCAGTCCCGGTAGTTGCCTAAGCTTACTAACCAGGTGCTTTAGGCCACTGAACCATCTCACTGGCCCCACTTCAGTTATTTTTATTTTTTATTTTTTATTTTTTTTGCGGGACCCAGGTTCGAACTCACAACCTTGCCCTTGTCAGGCAGGCACTTGTGCCACGGAGCTCTCTCCCTGGCCCCTAGTTATTTATTTTTTTTTTAAAGGAATGGGTTTGTATTTGTGGAATAAATAGCTTTTTAAAGGAAGTCTTCTGAGGTAAGTCTGTTTGATGAAAGGAAAATGAAAGCTTAGTTGATAAAGAAGAAGCATTTGAAATGAGCGCAAGGGTCTGTTCAGACTGCCCAACTCTTGAGTACTGGACTTTGCCTCTGAGCTGTCCTTCTCAGCCCCACGCTGAAAATTTGGAAACACCTTAGACTTAGATTTCAGATGTAAAAATACTAAAATTGCAGTATAGATAACAAAAGTTAAAATAGTGTAGGTAAAGGTTTTGTGGCTTTTATGCCAATAATGATACAGTTTTTGAAACCCTGAAGGATGCTTAGAATTATGCTAAAACTTCTTGAAACTGCCAGGACTCCATGGAGAATGGTGCCTGAAGCAATCCGTTATGTTCCACATTCCTGACATATGAATTCACATGAAACATCACAGCTTCTTGCTTGAAGAACTCTGTAAGCCAGAAATCATGCTAAGGAATGGTTTCGTCCACATAGTGTAAGACTAAGGAGGACTTGACAATTATTGGAAATATACTAAATAACATCATGCACAGGATTAGACATGGACTGATGAGAGCTTATACTTCATCTTAACAGAAATTTGAATAAAAGGGACTTCCAGGAGCTCTTGAATGACAGGTTTACATTAAATTCAAGGAACTGTTTGTTTATAACAGCATGTTTTCCTAAGAAATGTTGAGACACTTCCTAGTCAAGAAACCTCTGAGACAGGTAACGAATCCTCTGACAAGGAAGGTATAATCCTAGCCAAGAAGCTAAGAGAAACCAGTGGGGACATTCCACATTGCTCTGGTGCTGTGTAATTTTTACCACAAAGCCAATAAAATCAGGAATAGCCTTGTGTACGAGACATTCATCAGTCTTTCTTACTAGAAGTTGCAATGAAGCATTTGATGAGCTGCTGAACTCAGTTGGGAACCAGCAGGAAACAGCTCCATTTTTTTTTTTTTTTTTCCAGAATGATCCATTCTGAGACATCGATGAATGTATACAGGCAGTTAGAGGCTGTAGGGCTAACAGAAAAATCTAGCCAAATAAGTAACTATAACACATCTGAGAGGATCAATTGGAAGAGAAAAGGTTTATTGTGACTCTCAGCGTTGGGGAACTCAGCTCATGATCCTCTGGGCCATGGCTTTTAGGCTAATGGTGAGTTAGCACCATGTGGAGTGGAGTGCCTGGTGGAGCAGAGCTGCCAATCTGGTGGCCAAGAAGTGAAACAGCAGAAGAGGGAGAGGCGGAGTTCCCAGAGTCCCCATTAAAGGCGTGGTCCCAGTGACCTCTCAGGAGACCTTCCCTCTTCAAGTTTCTTCCATCTGCCAAACTGGAGACCAAGAGAACATGGGCCTTTCAAAGACATTTCAGATGCAAACTATGCCAATTAGTAGAAAGCAAGGGGGGGGGGTGATATCACAGTCTGCTCCAATCAGATGGGATCAGCTAGATTCAACTTTCAGTGGTCATTTGCTAACATTTCTTTCTTTTTAAAATATTTATTTATTTATTTATTTATTTGTTTGTTTGTTTGTTTGTTTGGCACAGGATCTTGCTACACAGCTCAGACTCATAGTGAGCTTCCTGCCTCAGTCTCCCCAGTTTTGGGAATACAGGCATGTACCACCACATCCAGTTTCAATGGTTGGCTCAGTGCAGGACTGGCATGGCATGTGGTATCAGGGGCCAAACCTGGGTCCCTGCATTTACCAGGCAGGTGCTTGGACTGCTATCTCCCAACCCTAGAGCATAACATTTCTGAGCCTATTTCTTCATATGCAAAATGTCAATGATTATAGCACCTATGTCATAAGTTATTGTGAGCAGTAAACTAGGTCCCGCCTGTTATGTTTTGGCACACCATGATAAATGTGAGTTATTACTAGGATGAATTTATGAAAAAATACATGAGTAAATATGCACAGAAATGCAGATCTCATGACATACATTTGCAGCAAATTGTCATTGCAAATACAACTGAAAAAAGCAGCTGATCCATCTTCCGGATGATGCTACAGTTGAAACAGAGGGAAAACTCCTGTGCTTGCAAGCTCCCTGCCAGGTTGGGTCTTCACTTGTCACCTGTCAAGGTGCAGCTCAAAGAGCTTAGAGTAAAACAGACGCCTTTAGAGCACAAATCAGTTCTCATTACAATGAGGCCTTTCACAACAAATAATTATGACAGCTATATTGTTTAGAATAAAAGACCACAGATTCAGTATAAGCCAAGTAAGATCCTCTCAAGAAAAAGAAAAAGAAAAAAGCACTCTTTTCTTTTGTAACTTAAGTTGGATGTACAGAGTCGATCAAAAATTGCAGCACATGTTTAAATTTAAAATTATAGTAAAAGATGCATATCTATAAATCCCTCTCAAAATCTTTCCCCTTGGTTCCAACACATGTGCCTAGCTTCTTGCCACTTTCCACAGCAGCTCTAGAAGGGTTCTTCCTGAGTGTCTGAGGTTGCACTGCTGTGGCTGCTTTGCTCAGTGGTATAAATTTATTCATAACCTTTACAGTAATGTCTGTAAAATTGTAACATTACAGGGCCGTCTCTCCACCATTTCACCAGACCTGGTGCCATGCAACTTCAGGCTCTTCTCCAAAATGACCAGGAAAGGTAGATGCTTTGAATTAACTCAGCGTTAACATCAACATTGTTGATACCATTTGATAGCATGTTTTTATGGGGGGTAGGGGGCAGGCATGGACATTAAGGCAGCCAAAATAGCTCAATTAAATACACAAAAGAAGACGTCCAAAACTGCTCCAGAAAGTGGCAAGAACAATGGGAGAAGAGTACTTGAAGCATCTAGTATTTTGAGGAGAATTAATGGCAATATAATAAATTTTTTCAAATCCTTTACCATAATAAGTATTTTTCTTAAAGAAGTAAACATTCACCATGTCTTTCAACCACACATACAGTCTCTCATGTGGTCTTCACCACAGTAGATACAATACAGGAACCAGAAAGCACAAATGCCCTACCGCTTCCCAAGCTGGTCGTTAATCATTACCAGCACACCAGTGCCTGTGCCCCTCATGGGAAGCCTAAATGTCTGTCCCAGGTTTCCAGACTCTTTTGAACCTCATCCACCTCCTTTTACCTCATCTCTTCCTTCTCCCTCAATGCCTCAAATCACCCAAAAATGTGTAACAATACAGATTCCCAGCCCTTCTTCCAGAGATGCTGATTCAGTAAGCCTCATATAGGGCCCTGGAACTTGCATTTTCCACATAAGCTGAAGGACTTGGATCTAAGTGGTTCTCTGACCACATGTTGAAGGAACACAGAGCCTACCGTCTGTCTGGCCATTAGACTTCCCAGCTGCTTCTGAGTATGCTTGGGGACCTTGGAGGGTGCTGTTCTTTTTGGCTGAAGCTTTACACCCCACTCTAGCAGGTCTGTCTACCTCCACTCCCACCTGACCCATGACATCTCAGCTTACCCTTTGGGTGGGAAGTTGGATGCCACTTGCTCTGGAGTTGAACCAAGCATGGTCTGCTTACCTTGTATTATGGTTGTCCCCCCAAAACCTCATGTAGTCATTAGGTGGGGACTTCTATAGATTGAAACTTGACTCATGAGGCTCTGGGATTATGTGTTTTAGTACTGATGGGATTATTGGTCTGATTGGGCTGGACTATGGATGTAGTCTAGGGCAGATATCCTAAGGAGGCGGAGAGCCTGATAGGAATAAAAAGAGAGACAGAGAGACAGACTAGAGCTGTTGCTCTCTGCTGCCCTGTTTGGTTGGCTGCCTCTGTCACCATTTTGCTGCTGTTCCACCACCATGAACCAGATGCTCTCTGCCCTGCTCCACTCAGCCTTGGGCCAGCTGAATATGGACTGAAACTCCAGTAACTGTGAGCATATAAATCTTTCCTTCCTTCATCTTGAGTGTCCCAGCAATGATAGAAAAGTAACTAAAGGGAATCAATTGTACCCCAGAGTGGGGCTCCCACCAACAGGGAACCAGGGCGTTGAGTCATTCAGCCAAGCTGACACATTGTATCAACCACTACACCTTGGCAAGTCTTTCATACCATTTGAGTGAGCTCACATTCATTTGTGGCTGTCTGCAGTGGACTCTGGCTGCACAATGTGTTGCAGAAGAATTGCAATCCGTTGGTGCATATTTATGACAAACTTGTGAGCACAGGAGTCATGCAGGCCCTCAGAGGAAGTTGGTACCTACCAGGCATTGTGCAGGTGCTGTGCTACTGGCATGGTTGGCTTTGGTGCCGTACGCCAGTTCTACAGCATGGGGACATGCGGGCAGGAGTCTCCAGTCATTTCTGCCTTCCTTTTCCTAGCCTGTCCTATCGAATTCATAATAATAATATTCACTGAAGCTTTAAGAGCTACTGGAGTTGAGGAGCTCCATGGTAGGGAAATCACAGTGAAAAGCTTGCGGTGGCCTCTGTTTTCCCCTCACTGACATTTTGAACTTTGCACTTGAGATGCTTCAAGAACTTTCCTTCTGTTAATTGTACTCTGAGATCTGCTGCTATGTTGAATAGAGCAGTTAATGCTTAATTTTTTTCTCTTTCCTTTTAAAATTTTTATGACTTTTTGACAAATTGTGTCTGCTTATATTCGATAATCTGAACAACTAATTTGAAGATGTTAGTGTGCAATATGATATTGTTTAATTCTTATTATTTCATTTAGTGAAATTCCGGATCACTTCTAATGTTTTTTAAAATTTTCTTTAAAAAAGATAGAAGTATGCCGGGCGTGGTGGCGCACGCCTGTAATCCCAGCACTTGGGAGGCTGAGGCAGGAGGATCGGTGTGAGTTCAAGACCAGCCTGGGTTACAAAAGTGAGCTCAAGGCCAGCCTGAACTGCATACTGAGACCCTGTCTCAAAAAGACAAAAAAAAAAAAAAAAAAAAAAAAAAAAAAAAAAAAAAAAAAAAAAAAAAAAA
>PVJA010000223.1:144121-188709 GCA_004027025.1 Myocastor coypus | reverse complement strand
GATAGAAGTTTAAGTTTTCATTTAGAGAGAAAAAAATCCATGTTTCCACATAGTAGTGTCAACATAGTTATTGTATTTAAAATGTTTTTTTTTCTTAATTTTAAACTCCATCTAAAAGCTACAACTGTTATCTATTATCAGTATTCCACAACATTTTTACTTTTAAGCTAACAAAGAGTGCTTTTACCTCAATACTATTGTAATTGATTGTGTAACTCAAGCTCTGAAACTAACATTAAAATATAATAGGGCTTACAAAAGAAAAACAAAACAAGGTAAAACAAGGCTGTGCTTACTCTAAAAAAAAATGGAGAAAACACTTGCCTGCCTGCCTGCTTTCTTGTGGTATAACTCACTGAGGAAAATAAACTAGCTAAAGTGAAAAAACAAGTTGATTTCTGGCAACCCTGCAAAACAGTATCACCATACTATAATAGTTATTACCATAATAATAACAATATTATTGTTTAGTAACAACACTATATAAGTCTACTGCTATAATCTATAACTGATTAGTACAATTTTTATTTTATTTTTTAAATTGCATTTAATAAGAAATAACAATGTGGCAGTCTCAAAATACGTTGTAGTAGATTTCCAGTATTTGATGCAATGCATGTTGTTGTCCTCCTAGTAGTTATACAGAGCACAGGGTGTAGACGTGATAATTATTCTAATCACTAGTGGTACAAAAAATTTTCTTCTCATTGAACTAAGAGAAAGTAGCTGTATACATAATCCAATGTTCCATAATCGCAGTGGGTTATCAGCAAAACTGGCAAGGATGGAGGCTGTTGATTTAAGCCTTTCACAGCTCAGCATACTAATCTAGCTTTATATTTTATGCCTCATGGTTAAAATTTTCTGCTGGGTGGTTAAGGGCAAGCTAAAGCAACACCTGTATGACAAACATGGAACTTTTGTATCTCCCAAGGTCAGTCAAATCCCTTCAGGATTTACTTTGAAACCATGTACAGTGCTTTGTAGAACTGTTGTCAGTGTCAGCCATCTGGGTGAGTCATGGCCATTGCTTGACCAATTTGCTCTCTGTGAAAGCCAGAGAGAATGTTTTCTCTCTAGGTGACTCTCCTTAAGTACACTGTATATCCTCAATCCCTTTCCTCTGTGGCCCCATAATCTCCTTGAACAGAAAATTTGGGAAACCACTGAGTTATAGGCTGGTTCTCTTATGTCCTGAGTCCTCACTGACTTTGAAGGGTGAGGGCCAAAATATTGGTTATCTTTGTAGCCCTTCTTTTTCTCCAATTTTTGGTCTGTAAACTTAACATTCTTAACCCTACAGAAGAAAAGTTTAGTGATATTATTACTCTATAATGTAGGTACTTAAGCTTAATATCACTGCTTTTCTAATTACATAACTGATTAGTATAATAGCACTAATATAGTAATGTCTTAATGCAAGATGTGGATATATATGTCTTAACATATATTTATTATTATATTAATAAAATATGTTAATATAGTAACTGTAATTTGTAGTATCAACATAGTATATGAATAAAATGTACAGCAGTCATTAAAATAGTTCATCTTTTAACCATATTTTAATACTTATAATAGCAATTTATTGAACATTACACAGATAAATTGCTTAAAATTTCTAATTCTTCTAAGAATTTTGGACACCATATCTTTTGAGACTAAAAATATATTTTAATGAAAACATTTTCTCACCAACTTTACTTTTTTATTTTTTGAGACAGGCTATCACTATGTAGTGCAGGCTGGCCTCAAATCATAGCAATCCTCCTGCCTCAGCCTCCTGAGTGCTGAGATTACAGGCATGCTCCACCATGCCTAGCTTCCCAACAACTTTAAATATAATTTGTACTTTTTCAAATATGAAGCTCTGCGGCTTCTGGACTTCTTTTCTGCTCCACAGGGTTTTCCTCTTTTCTTTTTTTTCAGTCAAGGTCTTCCTTTGTATTTAGGCTAGTCTTTAACTGTGTAGCCTGGATCTGTCCTTCGACTTGCAAGGTCCTTCTGCCTCAGCTCCCTGAGTTCTGGGCTTACAGGTGTCCACAGGCTCCCAATGCCGCTGCACTACTGACTGCCCGGCCTTCTTGAGGTGTGTGTCAGCCATGCTCTCGTTTGTGGGAAGTCCTTGCAGCAGTTTCAGGGGCTGGATTCTTATCAGATGCTTAGCTATGCTCAGTTTTGCATTTACTGAAGGGATGTTCTCTGAGAAGTGTGTGCTTTTTCTAATCCAAGCATTTTTATCATATCTTTCCCCCAATACAGTCATCTTATCAGAATTTTTGCTCTGGTGACAACATGCAGCTTGTGAGGGTGCTGTGGATCCCCACATTTTTCATGATCTTCAGGTGAAGGCTGAAACATTTTATCTGGAATTCTTGATTTGGTAACTTCATGATGAATCCAATCTGTCCCCGTGAGAGATTCCACACATTTTGTCACAGTCTGCAGCCTGCCTAGGACCTGTGAACCACTGAGTGCAAAATCTCTGCCATAGCATCATAATTATTTGTCTTCAGAGGCTGTGGCAATGGAACAAATCTACTGCTGAAAGGTTCTGGAAATGGTCAGGTTTGCCCTTTCTCTGGTACAGGGTCTACTAAATGTCCAGTCTCTGAAAGCATAAACTTTTAACCTCATTCTAAGATGGGAAACCAAAGCCCTGAGAGATTGAGTTCCTCCATCTGTGGAAATGATAAATGGAGAAAACAATCATTTCAACCCAAGTTGCCTGGCTCCATCTTCTTGCTAATACCACTTGCTCCTCCAACCAACCTAGAAATGTAGAACAGAAGAAAAGGGAGAGTTCTCTACCCTTGCTGTACCCTGAAAAAGTGGGAGGCAAGATACGCAGAGTTAGCCTGTTCTATTCTTTTGCTCACTACTTTGTACATTTTGAAAAAAACAATTTTGTTAGCGCTGGCCAAATAGCTCAGCAGATTAGGCACAGGGGTCAGGGGTTCAATCCCTAGGCGTGCCATGCTAACCCTGATCCTGGGGCAGGCTGAGACAGCAATTGAGACTGGGAATGGTGGTGCACACGAGGAATCCCAGTTCTTGGGAGGCTGTAAACGGGTGGATCACTATGAGTCTGATCTAGTAGTGAGACCCTGAACATCCTGTAGATCCTTCCCTACAAAAAAATAAAATAATAATTGTTACAGGGTCTGGCTACATAGCTCAGAGTTGTAGTGATCCTCCTGTCTCAGCCATCCTAGCACTGGGATCAGAGGCATGTGCCACCATACCTGCTTTCAGTGGCCAAGACTCAGCTCTGGGCTGGCACAGCATGTCATACCAGGAATTAAACTTGGGTCCTTATGCATTCCAGGGAGGTACTTAGACCACCAAGCTATTTCCCCAGCCCACACTTCGTACATTTTTAACTGCATAGGTCCTCAGTCTTGGTTTCTGAGACCACTGCAGAAACCAGTGTCAGCATTGCCTGCCTGTGGGGCACTGGGCTCATTGTTGCCATGAGAAAAGTCAACAGAGGGACACAGACCCAGGCTTGTGATCCACAGAGATGCCCCTTCTGCACCTCAGATGTCCTATCCAGAGCAGCTCACGTGTTCCAGCTGCGAAGGCTTTAATCTTGAAATCCAGGCCAGGACAAACAGCATGAAAGCCTTGCACTGCAAGAGTCTGGAGCAAATTAAAAGTTCCAGCTCGGGAGTAGTTATCAAGCTTTCAAAGCCATGGTCAGTGAAAGCCCCTTGCCCCACTGCCCGCAAAGCCCAGTGGGCTTGGGCTGATGGAGGTCTTCAGATGGCCCCGAGACTGAGGATGCACAGGGCAGTGGGCTTTAGTAGAGGGGACAACAGGGAATGGGGCCAGGGAGATACTCTTTTGGGAAGGAAAAGAGGAGAGGCCTGAGCCACGACCCCACAACCCCACTCTGCATAACTGAACCTGAAGTGAGAGTGGCTGGCAAAGAAATGGAACAGATGGAGGGAGTGGAGGGGGCAGGGAAGATTTCTGTTGTGTGGAAACTTACACCAGAAGTGCTTCATTTGTTGCAATTCTGTTCAATTTTTAATCAGATTTGTTTGCAAGTCCTAAGCCAGGGAGAGAAGTAGCAAAACTGCTGAGAAGTAGAAAGGATGCTGGCGCTTCTTCTAGCTCATTTATTTTATCCATCTGAGGAGGGCTTATGAAGTGCTCATAGTGAGTGTCAGGCAATAAATAAATCTTCCCTCAAGATGGTACCAGCAAAGTGAAAGCGTTAGCAAAGAGACTGCAAACAAGACAAAGCCACCCAGCGCCACCCGGCTACCTTCTCTTGAAATCAAGTCAGAACACAAGATCTAGAAGCTAGGAGCAGAAGCAGATGATTTTTACAAAGGCCATATTACTTCTTTCTAGTTCTGGTGCTTTTAATATGAGTGACTGATAGCAACTGGTAAATTAGCTCCACATTGATATTCAAGGGGAATTATGTTAATGGTCATAATTTAGTGCCTTCAGAGGAACAGAAATGCCTTCAGGAGGATGCTATTAAGGCATAGAAGGTCTCTTTTATCTTACACGGAGAGCATGAACTTGGACATACTTTGTAAATGGAGAAACTAAAACTTGGCCATTTCACCAAAAATTTCAAAGAAAAATACTATACCATATACTAGGAAAGCCAATTTAGAAAATATAATATAAAATACACATGAACTTAAATTTTTATTTTTTACAAATTGGAATAACCCCCTATGAGATACATGAATTTTCTATTACTCTTTAATCCCTATAGATTTTTTGATTAGAGATTCATATTTAGGCCCTGTGTTTACATGTAAATGTATTATCTGTCTTTTGTTTTAAAATTAGTGTTTATAAAGGTAAATCCAGTAGATTTGCCAGTGTATATAGCAGAAGTGGGGCAAGATTTAGATATCTGTTTTATTCCACAGGACCTAAAACAATTTTTAATTTATAGTAGTACCCATCTGCCCACGGTTGCACTGTCCAACATTTCAGTTGTTCATAGTCAATCACAATTTGAAAATACAACTGGAAAATTCTAGCAACAAAGAATTTATAAGCTTCGACTTGTACACCATTCTAAGTATTGTGAAGTCTACACCATCCCACTATATCTCACTGGGACATCAATCATCCTTTTGTCCAAAGTGTCCACATTGAGTGCTCTACCCCTCTGTTACTCATTTAATGACCATCCCAGCTATCAGACCAACTATTGCACAATTTCAGTGTGTGTGTTCAGGGTTAGGTACTGTCTGAAGCCTCAGACTTCTACTGGAGGTCTTAGAGCATATCCTCCACAGTAGGAAGGCTTCCTGGACATTCCATGCACAGTGGATAGCTCATAGTTTTTAGGTAAGGTTTTTGGACAGAGGTCAAGGATATTAATGTTTATGCTGAGCATAGTTCTGCCTCATGTCTTTATGAGCACATCAGCTAACTAAAGAAACCCAAGAACGTAGATAAGTAACAGAAGTTCTGAATCCACACTACAAAGAGCAGAGAAAGAGAAACCACAGGTGAACATTAAACTGGGTGGGAGTAAAGTATGGACAGTGACCAAAGTAGTGACCAAGACCTATTGGTTTTGCTCTGGTTTCCTGTACCTCATGCATTGCTGCAGCCTGACCTCATGTTCCTCCCACACAAGGGTTTGCTGATGCAGTTCAGTCTTGGTGTGTTACCATGAGCTGTCCCTGCAGAGTTGAAAGCTCTGGGCTTTCGTCACCTCAGATAAACTTGCACCAGAGATCCCTGGCTACAGCAAAATCCCAATTACAAAACAGAAATATTGGGGAGCATCTGCATCACAAAATAAGCTCTTAGGGTAGCCATTGCAACTCAAGGGTATTAGACAAATGACAGCTTAGCAGCTGTACTTGGACCAATAAGTGACAGATACTCTATCTACTATGAGGGCCCTAACCCCATGTGACAGTGTTCTAATTCTTATTCTAGTAAGTCTTCTAGAATCTTCTGCTGCACAGCCTTGAGCCAGAGAATGTTTATTTTCCCATGAGTTTTGCTTTCTGTCTGTATTTTTCATCCTTCATTTGTTATTCCAGAAATTCAGTGTCAGTGGGGCCCCTCTGAGCTCCTCTGGGCAATAAGTCCCAGCGTGCAGGCCCAAGCTTAGGCACGGGCGAGCAGTTGGCCACACTCACACACTCTCCTTTGCTTTCTGCTCACACTAGTTGGTTTCTACCTCCTCTGTGTTGTGTTTTCTTTCCCTTCCCCTTTGTTTATGTGGCGTATGGACCATCCTTTGGCCAACTTCTCAACCTGCCTCCTCGCAAGATGCTTTCCTCCGTGACTCCCTCACCCAGGTCTCCCAAGTCATTAATGGTTGATGAAACTCTTGTTATTCTCTTCCTCCTCTTCCTCCCCCTCCTCCTTCTCCTCCTCTTCCTCTGCTTTCCCTTCTTTTTTGCATTTTATGTACTTAGGACTTGGTCCACAGGGTCCCACAACACAGATTGGACTCATAGTGATCCTCCAGTTTTCATCCTTCCAGGCACCACCATGCCCAATCTCAATTGCTATCTCAGCATGCCCCAGGGGCTGGACTAGCACAGCAGCCTAAGGATCAAACCCCCTGCCTCTGTGTTTACCTAAGCAGGCATTTTAATCTGCTGAGCTATCTGGCTGACCCTCTTTATTTATTGCTTGATACAGGGCCTCACTATGCAGTTTATTTATTTACTTATTTATTTTTGTCTTTTTGAGACAGGGTTTTGCTATGCAGTTGAGGCTGGCCTTGAGCTCACTTTTGTAGCCCAGGCTGGTCTCCAACTTGCACCAATCCTCCTGCCTCAGCCTCCCGAGTGCTGGGATTACAGGCGTGAGCCACCACGCCCGGCTTCACTATGCAGTTTAGACTCATAGCGATCCTCCTATCTCAGCCTCCCTAGTGCTGGGATTATGGGCATGCACCACTACACCTGGTTCCGGGGCCAGCACAGTATGCTGTACTGAGGATGGAACTCTGGACCTTGTGCTTGACAGGCAGGCATTTATGTTGCTGAACTATTTCTTCAGTGCAAATGATGCAACTCTTCTTAAGCACAAACTCAACTGTGCCATCTTCCTTCTCAAAATTCTTTTCTAGCTGCCTCCATTGCTCACAGGAAGAAAGTTCCTCCTTTGAGTGGTGTTCAAGGCCCTTTCTGCTTGGGCCCTGTCTGGCTGGTTTTACCAACCACCACGGCCTCTTTGAATCACCAGTGGCTCAGAAGCACTAAAAGACCAGAACCCTTAGTTGGCTGCAAGCACTGCATGTACTATGCCAAATGCCTCCCAAAAGTGTACTGTGGTCTACAGTGCTCTGAATCTATGATAAGATGACTGGGTCTGACTCCTAAGAAATGAAATGCCTAGAGACAGTGAGCCCCGGACTCTGCTTGGGCACAGAGGTAAATGAAGAGCTGTGGAGAAAGCTCTAAGGCTACAGTGTCAGGCCAGGCCCCATGGTCTTGGGAGTCTTGGTATTATTAGCCTGGCTTGACCTAGGGGCCTCTCTCAGGGAATAGAGGAGATGTTTCTGCAACCTGGCTTTATAGTTGGTCTAGATGTCAGCTGTGGCTTTCAGACCCGAACCCTGAGGCTCCAAGGTTGAGGAATGTGTTGATTTGGGTCAGGCACACATTTGTGCTGTGTCTGTGGGAGGAGCTCCTCTCTCAAGTCCATGAAGAGCCACTTGCTTTACAAAGCACCCATCTAGTTGCCTATGAAATGCATTTGGCCTTGCTGAGTGATTTGTCTCATGAAGACAGTCTGCTTGAGATAACAAGCAGGAAAGTGCCTGGACTAAGATTTTCTCAGGCTTGCAAGCTGTGTTCTAGGAACACCCATGAGTCTGGGGAACATCAGAGTTGCCACTAAAGAGTTTTTTTTTTTTTTTTTTTTTTTTGTTTTTTTTTTGTCTTTTTGAGACAGGGTCTCACTATGCAGTTCAGGCTGGCCTTGAGCTCACTTTTGTAGCCCAGGCTGGTCTCGAACTCACACCGATCCTCCTGCCTCAGCCTCCCAAGTGCTGGGATTACAGGCGTGTACCACCATGCCCGGCTCTAAAGAGTTTTCTAAGCAGGGTTGAGTTGTGTGTGAAATGACTGATTTGCTAAACTGTCTTATCATGACTATTTAGGATATATAAAATCATGTGAGGAATGTAAACCTACATAGGTATCACTTAAGAAATAACATGCAACTGAGAGAGTAGAGGACCATATTAACTGCTCCTGCTTGCCTCGCAGAGGCAACCGCTATAGTGAATGAGTTATCTGTCTTCTCTTACTTTACTTTTTATTGCTAATGGTTATAATAAAAATAAACAATATCATACGTTCACATATGTATGTTTTAGTGCTTTTAGAAAATGGTACCTAGGCCTGGCGGGATGGCTCAGTGGTCTAAAGCGCCTGCATGGGAAGGCTTGGGCAACTTCAGGGACCGCGGTTCGATCCCCAGCATCACATGCTGCGCCAGCCCTGCCCTCGGGGTGGGCTGAGCCAGCCATAAAAATGAGTGAATGAACAAGCAAGGGTTCTGAAACAAGAAAATAAATAAATAAATAAAAATTTAAAAAAAAAAGAAAATGGTACCTAAGTGGGTGCATTGTAAGTGCCTGAATCTTCTGCAGTTTCTTTGTCTCACTCAGTGGCTTTCATGCTAAAATCATCAGCATGCATTCATAGAGACAGTTTTAATGCATACATTTCCCTGCAGAAAATAAATTGCTTAAGGATGATGTTGGTTGACTATACCACAAATCACATATTGATTTTCTTGTGGGGACATTTGCATTAAAAAAACACTTTGTAAACAATACTTCCATGAGTTCACAGAAGGCCATCTACCGGGATCTCTCACCTAGGGTGTGGGTTGTGGGGCCTGAGCCACCTAACACTCAGCAAATTGCTCTCCAGAGAGTGACCACTGGTATGAGTCTCATTTCCCTGTATTCCAGCTCTGGCTTCACTGAGCTCTGCAGCATGTGTATCTGTGCACAGTTAAAGATGATGTCCAAAAGGCAGAGTGTAAATATTTCTGTCTACACACAGCACATTTATTGTGCTTGTTTTATTGTGTCCTAAAAACTGAAAACAAAGACAGAGATTTGATTACTTTCCTCTACAGCCTCCATTCACTCTTGCTGTTGTCTAGCCTTAACTTTCAGCATCCTTACTCCAGCACCTCAGAGCTCTCACAGTGTGCCATTGTACAGCATCTATCAGCAGTTACTTGATTTTATTTTCTGTATGTAAAACAAAATATAAGGAGGCCTGCTAGACTCTGAGTAAAACCAAGCCCACACTCTTTAAAGTTGTCCAGAAAGGAGAATTTCCATTTGGTAGGAGACTAGAGCTAGTTGTTAGTATTCTAATTTTTTATTGATAACCAAGTTTTTGTAGGGATGGCTCATTGTGTACGGTCCCCTTTGCTAAGCTGAGCTCAGTTACTAGTTGCTCAGAGGGTGTGTTCAAGTGTTTGCATGTTACATTATTAACATAGTGATCTTACAAACACTAAGCATGAGGGGATTCTGAGCTGGCTGATGGCCACTGCGTTCATGGTTGAGTACCAACCCACAGTTGCTCTATGGGCCACATTTTTTTTTTTTTTAGACTAATGAAGAAAGACCAGAGCCTTAGTTAACAGACAATGTTGTGCCTCTGCCAAATTTAGGCCATGGATGTCACCTTACATTGTTCAAGTTCTGCAGATGGTTAGCAGGAAAAGCAGTGCTGATGGCTTCTCCTCAGAACATGGTTATGTAAACACCCCGTACTCGCAGGAACCCAGCAAGAAGAGCCAGAAACTTGTGCTGACAGCAGCTCTTTCATAGATTCAGCAGGATCAATCAATGCTATGACTTTGAATTGCATTGATTTTTTACTTTTCAGGATTTAAAATTTTATTTGACATTATGCTTACCTAAGAGCTCTAAGCACAAGGAGATTGTATTTCTGATGATTATGCGTATGTAAGGAACTGTATTTAAGATAAAGATAAGTTAAAGAGCATGGGAGGCCTGGAGGTGGGTGGTCTTTGAAAGGGAGTCACACATGCCTAAGTGAGGCTTGACCTCACGTGTAGCTAGACCTAGCCCACACAGAGGCAGGACTCTCTCAGGTCTTAGAGGGGACTTAGCATTATGAGTATGAAGAGTTATTTTCCTCATCAACTTTGTGTCCTTGGGGGCCCACTGTTGGCCCCTTCCTTGCCAGAGATCACCTGTCTTCCTGTGGCTCTCTCACAGCTGCTATAGGTCCTCCCTGTGTCTATATTCTGGTGTTTGAATTTAGGAGAGAGAACCTCTCTGCCCAGCCTCTTTGGGGTCATTTCCAGATGCTTCCTAGTTAAGTGCTTCAAACCCTGGCCTCTTAGGACAGGAGGTTGGTTACCCTTGTTCTAGAGGGTTAAGAAGCCAAGTAGAGGATGCTGAAGTGACAGCAAGAGGTCATAACTGTTCTTGGGCTGTCAGGACACTGCTGAGAAGTAGGGCTAACCAAGGGACAAGCCAGAACCACGGGTCAGGACTAGAAAGGCATCAGGGACTGGTAAGTCTGGAAGGGAGACAATCCACTTCTAGCACTTTCTCCTGACAAAGAAAGTTAGAATTGTACCTCCTTACAGAGCAAAGCCACAGAAGGATGGGGAGCAGACAGTGATGATGCTCTCCTAGATCCTGTTTGCTCATTGATAACTTACACTGGAAATGGTAGTTGTTGGGCAAGCCTGCATTCAACACACTGGTAAACAACTGGTTTATACCCATTCACATTAGTGGTTCTGTCTGCATGGAACCTGTGCCTTATGCTGAAGCTGCTATGATTCTCTCCGTGCATATGTACTTAGAAGAGAATGAGTGATTGATTGGTAATGTCTGTCATGAGGGTAGAATGGGTGGAGCAGCTCTCAGGGATACAGCAGTGATGATGAACCTTGTGGAGATTAAGTGCCAAATTGCAACCCAGAAGTCACTTATTTATTGTAAAGCACAACACTGTGGTTTTAAACCCAAACATTGAGGTTTTAGTTTGGAAACAACTCCATATTAACATTTTTTAAAGAATTTTAATTTAATTTTATTTATTTATTTTCTCATTTCAGAACTTTTGTTTGTTTATTTATTTATTTTTATGGCCGGCTCAGCCTGCTCTGAGGGCAGGGCTGGTGCAGCATGTGGTGCTGGAGATCGAACCGCGGTCCCTGCAGCTGCCCAAGCTTTGCTAAGCAGGCACTTTAGACCACTGAGCCATCCTGCCCGGCCCCCATATTATCATATTTTGTCTTAAAAGAAAAACACAATGGTGCAGTAATTCATTACCACTGGGTACTATTCCTATCTTCCACTTTATCAGAAAAAAAAAAGTTAGCATTTATCTGGAGCAGACATCACCTTTATCCATAAAGCTGAGAGTGTTCATTTCTTCACCATTTTATTTACTTTTTTTTTTTTTTCTTTGCAGAACCAGGGATTGAACTCAGGCCCTTGTGCTTGCCAGGCAAGTACTTATTCTACTGAGCTATCTCCCCAGCCCCTTCTTCACCACTTTAAAACTGAATCCATTTGCATCCAAATCTTAATTTTTCTGGATGTGCAAGTGCTTCTTTTAGCCTTATCCTTCTTCTCCCATGATGGAGAGGCACTGAGTAAAGATCTCTATGCTGTGCTCCATCATGGTCACTGCTGCTGCTCATTGTCAGCCTTGCATGATGAAAATTGGGCACGTCTGCACCCACCTTGCCTGGACCCGTGAATCTTTGCCAAGGCCTGGGACCACACTATCCAGGGCTCAGCATTCCCAGGAACCTGGTGCTACCACCTTCCCTCAGGCCTCATCTTGTTCTTCACTCTGCTGCAGAGTAGGGTAAAGATCTGCAGTGTCTCTTCCAGGCTTGCAGAGTCTCTTCTTCCTTCTTAAATGTTGATGCTTAATATTTTATTTTTGGTGAAGTCATGTCTGTAATATCTTTGGGTTTTTCCAGTGGAAGCATGTGAATGGATCCTGATTTGGCCACAGAGTCATATATCTCCCAGCCAATTCTATCATATTGAGAAAGACAGGGTCCAGGCTCAGCCTCCTTCCATGTGTTCTGGTGTCATTTCTGCTGTGCTCCATCCAGGGATCCCAGCAGCATCTCTGCAGCAAGCTTGCATTTGCTGGAGACTAGAAGATTAGAAGCTAAAGCAAAAAGTCCTCCATAAGTAAATTCTGGCTTTGCACAAGGGTACAATTGCCCCTTCAACGAAGGGCCTGAGAGCTTACTATTTTCTAAAACAGCAGAAAAAAAGATAGGGGAAAATAAATAAATTAAATATCTCCAAAAATTAACCTCAGGACTTCCAGAACTGCACCCTGGTGACAGGAGTAAGGGAGGAGAAGAGGGAAGGCTGCTCTCTTGGACCAGGGCTTTGTTCTGCCTATCTAATCTGCACTGTCCGCAAAGGACACACTTAGAGCCAGGCTCTGGACTCAGAAGGTGCTGCCAGGTGGGAATTCTCACAGTTCCTAGGCATCTGAAAAATCCCATCCTTAGCATAGTATGCTACTCTAAACTGAGATTTCTCTCCCAAAAGCCCACAGTCTGCACATTACTTGGTCTGTACATGAATGAGTGTGCTCTTGGTAACCTGCCATTGTGGAATAATTTCTAAAAGTGCTGATGTATTTTCACCTTGTTTCATTAGCTAACACTTATTGGAAATGTGTAGTTTGGGGGTCTTGGTGGTGAGCAGGTTTCCTAGGAAACCACCTGTGATGGAGAGCTCAGGCTGTCTGAAACAGGGAGGAAAGAGAAATCCAAAACAGGAAAAAAAAATCACTAGATGAGTCCCTAGGTCATTAATTAATAAAGAAAATACCCTATTCTGAATTCTTTTGAACTGCTGATGAGGCAGAGGCAGGGCATGGTGGGAAAATACAAACGGGTACATCGGCTGGACAGGAAGACAGCTGAGATTGTAAGCTCCATTGATTGGCAGAAAATTCCACAAGAGACAAGTGAAATTAGAGCATCCCTTCCACCTCAGCATCACAGTAGACATGGGGAGAATAATTTAACTGTGCACCTTTTACTGAACTTCCTTGTTCACCCATCAACTGACTCATATGCTTACCAGTGGCTATGTACAATAGGAGAGACAAAGGTGTTTAAGGTATTATTGTCCCTGTCACCAAAGAGCTGGCATCTATCTTGGAGAAAAGACTGGCATGTGTGAGCCCATCACTCAGAAGGAGATTGCATGGAATTCCACACCATAATGGACCACTACTGTTCCAAGCAGGATTCCGAGACAACACACCAGTTCTGGGAGCTCTAAGCCCTGCACTCGATATGTTGCAGTTACCTCTTTATTCCTTCATCCTAGCCAGGCCCAGGCTCTGTCTTGGTAAGATGAACAGAAAGCTGCTCAGAGTACTACATCTTGTCACACTGTGCATTGTACCATACTGTGCTGTGTTATGTGGCATCAAATGGCACCACAATGTCATACCTTGATGTGTTTCTGAACTCAAGTGTCAGGAGGAAAAGATGGTGTGGAATATCAAGAAGAAAAAGTTTCCTCTCTGTACACTTTTGTCCTGGAATCTGGCAGCTGTATTCCTCATAGAAGAGAACTGCAGACAAATATTTTAGTGCTAATCTTTACCTGACAACTTCCTATGAGCCATTTTGAAGGATGGCTTCACGTATCCAGTCACTTGATCCCTATAATAGTTCTGTAAAATATCTCCTGATTTTGGATCATTTTTGTTTTGTTTTGTTTATATTTGTTTGTTTGCGTATGAGAGACTAAAACCAGGGCTTCACACTGAGCTACATTCCCAGCCCTTTTAATAAATGTTTACTTTTAGACAGGGTCTCACTAAGTCTCTAAATTATCAAGATTAGGCTCGAACACTCAGCCTTAGCCTCAGACCTCAAAGTGCTTGGATTACAGATGTGCCTACTGTCGCAGCTGTGATGACTATCTCCAGGAGCAGTTGGTCTAAAACACTGAATGTCCCCTTGACTAGAACACAGAACTCATGTTTTAAATCTATCAGTATTTTTAGCATATATTATCTTGACACAGAGAAAACAATGAGTTTGAACAAAAGGGGGTTAATTAAAAGTCGCTCAGCAAATCAGGGGTAGAGTTAAGTTTCGTATTCTCTCTTTCTATTGCTTTCTTGCCTAGCTAACAACTTTGCCCTGGTTGTTCCCTTACTGATTGGTTTTGCTGGTGCTGCTTCTGTTTTCTGTCTTGTATACATATGTGTCTTTCATCTGACTCACTTTCGTTTTCTCTATAAGCTCATGTCTATTCATGGTAGTCACCAGTCTCCAAGTCATCTAACAAAAACCTTGACATGGCTTTGAATTCTGGCTTTTCTCTGCCTCCAGAATCTTACCAGCTGTCAGCAGTTTCTCTAGACCTCAGTCAAATAAGAGAGCAGCAGGAGATGCTTGCTAAGGACCCCATCAGTTCTGAATATTATTTTCCACATCTTTGCCTAATTCTGGTCACTTTCATCCCCAAGCTTTCCCTGAACCTCAGGTCCTTCTGCAGTCACACCATCTCTTCCCTGGTCAGCATCATCTACCCATGCTAAGCTTCCTATGAAGACATCCAGATGATTCCAGCCCAAAGCCCTGCACTATTTTCAGGCCTAGAAAATTGTCCTGTCCTTTGCAGATTCATAGATGGCATCTGTGGATCAGTACAATCCCATAGGGCCTCCTGGCCAGAAAGTCCCCTTGTGAGAGATGCAAATTGCACTGAGACAATGATCAAACATCTGGTGATGCCACAGACAGTAGACAGAAAAAGACAGCTGAGATGTATTTATTCCCATAGGGTGGTTTAGTGCACAAAGCCAGTAGGATGGAATAAAAATTGGGTGTGATTCAAAACAAAGGTAATTGTCTGCATTGTTCAAAAGATATATCTGACCACACTGTAGATTTGAACACAAAGAACAACAAACAGGCAAAAGAGAAATATAAAAGACTTTATTACATTAGCAGACTCTTGCTTTCCCTCTCCTCTCTGCCCTCCTCCACTCTCACCGCCCTTCTTCCCTCAGATGGTCCTGGAGGACCCCTGGGGCACAGGTGACTGATGGGATCCATGGTGCTGTGCCTCCCTGAGCAATGCTGATTTGCATTTTAACACGACCTCCTGTCAAAAAAAGAAGAGAAGACAAGAAATGCTGAGAAAAGATTTTGAGTATCAGCTAGCATGTGGAGAGGAAATCAAGGAACCTCAGTAAGTCACTGGATAGTGTTCAGGGAAGCCCCTCCAAGAAGAGACAGGGACCTCACCTTGCCCCTGCCCTTCCACAGGATAGGTCCAACAACTCTCACCAACAAAAAGCACTTCAAGATTTATCAGTGAAAGGCATTAGCTGACTTGCTAGGCAGAGCTGAGAAAGTGCACACTCTGACATGAGGGAGGGTGCTCAAGATGGAGACACTCTTGGCCCGACCCTAAAAGGTATCTGAGGTCTAGGGAGACAACTCAGTGGTTTAAGCACCTGCCTGGCAGGTCTAAGGACCCAGGTTCCGTCCCCGGTACTACATGCTGTGCTGGCCCTAAACTGGGCATGGTGACACATCTGTATAGTCTCAGCCCTGGGGAGATTGAGAGAGGAGGATCACTATGAGTCTTAGCTGCATAGTGAGATGCTATACTAAGCAAATAAACACAAAAAGAAAAAATGTTTAGTCCATTTGAATCTATTCATCTTTGAGTCTGTTGTTGCCCTTTACTTTATCAATTAGATGAATCTATGATCTTTTTATGTATTTAGTACCATGCCCAGACTCAGTCATCATCTCAAGGCACCCTGGGGGCAGGGCTGGGAAGGCATGCTGGGGATCAAACCTCGGCAACTGCCTCTGCCCAAAAACACACTTTAATAGGCTGAGCTATCTGACCAGCTCTAAATCTATGCATCTTTACAGGATTTGATTATGATGGGTCTGGAAGAAAACAAGCAAACAAATAAAGCCTAGAGGGTACAAATATACCTAGTAAATTCAAAGATGCCTGGGAGTAGGAATGCATCATGATGTCGCCAGGCCAAAGCTTCAAATTATTCAGCCTCTTCCTCACTGACATGAGGAATCCAAGTACATCTCAAGATCGTCCATATGTTCTCTTGCATCCTTCTCTGCAGTGGGATGATAATAAGCTATTGTATTTCTTTGTTAAAAAAAAAAAAAAAGAAAAAGAAGAAGTTCCATAATTAATATTTTGAGGAGCCAGAATTTATTTTCCACAGCATCTGTATCATTGTACATCCCCAACAACAGGCATGAAGGAATTCCAGTTTCCCACATTCCTGCCAATCTGTGCTTTTCTGTTTTATTTTTAATCATAGTCCTCCTGATGGGTATAAGGTAGCATCTCATTGTGCTTTTGTTTTGCATTTCCTTCATAATTAGTGTTGCTAAATATCTTTTCACATGTTTATTGGCCACTTGCATATCTCCCTTGGAAAATGTCTGCGTGGGTCATTTGCCCAGTTTTTAAATCGGGCTCTATTTTTTGTTACATGTAAATTACCAGATGTAGTTGGAGGAGTCCAGCTCAGATATTTTAGGACGCTTGAGTTTTCATTCTGCATGTTAACATCTTGGTTTAAGTGCTATTCTTTACCTCTCCGTGGTCAGTTTCTCTCACTGACAAATGAGGGAGTTGTATCAACATTGGCAAGGGCTCTCCTAAGGTATAAAGTCTCAGATGCTAGGGAAGACTCAAACCCTAGCTCTGGAGTACATATTGTACACGGCCTCTTCAGATCCATGTCCCAGGGCTGGATTTCCAGTTCAGGATATTGAGCTGGAATTAGGGAATTAGTACCCTGTTTCTCCTAATTCTCCAAGGAGTTTGATGGATTTTGACAGTCTCTATACTCTCAGAAGCAGTCACCAGATTGCACCTTCTGAAGGGTCAGAATTTTACTCAGTCAGATTTTCAGCTTGAATCATTTGGCAGTGTCTCTTAACAGCAGAACAGTATGCTTTACTCAGAAAAGCCATGCTCAACAACTTAGAGAATATATCACCAGCCCATGTATATAAATGATGTGTATGTCTTAAAAAACCATTAGTATGTGATGGAGAGCGTGCATACCAATGGGTTCAGGAAGAGAAAATCAGGACTTGGTAGTTAAAAAAAAAACAAAAACAAAAAAAACCCTCACTTTCCTGCTTACAGCATCGCTGCTAAAAAAGAAATTTTGTCATTTGTTATAATGCCTCCATCTGTGGTGGAATTTCCCTCATATATTATAGATCCCAATAAAGAGCCTTCACCCTTTATGACAACACAGTCTGTTAGAGCACATCTTGCATTTTTCTAGTTGAGTCCCTGCTGTCCTTGGACAGATCTAGACCACTCACCTGCTATTTTATCTGGTCCAGGATTCTGGAGTATCATGCCCCAAGCCAGACTGCAGTGCCCTTGGCCTCTGCCTTTATCTGGGAGGGACAATAATCAACTGCTTATTTCCTTGAGAAATTCAGATCTTAGCCTGTAGCAAGAGGGGTGGGGCTCAAGGGTGGTGAGTGGAATCCTAGCATCAAGGACAAGGGTTGGTGTTTAGCTTCAGAGGGTTAGCATAAGAGACACGGAAAACTCAATATTTCAGACTTCTAAGCATTCTCAAGTGATAAGGAGGACAATGATCCCCATCACAACAGGCTGTAGTGGGTTGTATGTATAAAATGCTCAGGATAGCCCCTGACTTACGGCAGGTATCTAAATCCTCATTTAAAATGTATTTTGTTGTCCTATCCTGCAGGCGTGGACTTAGGAGTCCTTCAAAATATACAGACATACAGCTTAGCATTGATAATATGGAGAATAAGCAATGCATTGGTTAAAAACTATCTTTCAGTGATATTGATTTTGGTTGTTCCATGGAATATAAACATATTTAAAGAGTACAGGAAAAGAATTACAGTATATGTCAATGAAAATATAACAGAAATTTCCAAAAGGATAATTAAACCACTCTACCAGACAGAAAGCTAAGAGTCACGATATTACTTGTAAATAAATAAAAAGCCAAGAAAACACGGATTTAATGAAATGCCTGTATTGATGGTCAAGAGGGATAAAAATATTATTTAGTTTCAATAACCTTTACTCTAGGCCATTTGAGAAACAGTGATGTTCCTAAAAGCTGTTTATGGGGCCAGGAAGGTAGCTCAGTAGAATAATCTCTTGCCTGGCAAGCACAAGATCCTGAGTTCAATCCATGGTACCAGAAAAAAAAAAAAAAAAAGCAAAAAAGCTATTTATTTCATGGAAATTATATACTCTGACTTCTACCACCATTACAGCCATTTTCACTACCCAATTCCAAACTACCATTGTCTTGTTTGCATATATCTTCCTTGTCTTGTTTGCATATATCTTCCTGTTTTTGCAGCTTGTGTTGTACTAACAATAGCAACAAAAGTGATTATAAAAAATTAACAGAAAATAGGGCACAGATGCTGGTCATTAGAACAGAAGATGTTTATAGAACAGGAGATAGATCTTGAGGTTTCTAGCTATTCTATGCCACGTGGAGTTTCAGAGGTCTCGAGGAAGGGCGGGGACGGTTTGTTCACGCTGCGGGGACAAGGACATAATGGGGCTGAGGAACAGCAATTCTCTTCAAATCAGTGGAAATCCAATATCTTAACCTCTGATTAGCTGAGTGCCTTTGTCACCATTAGGTAGATTAAATTTATTCTATTACTTCTTTGTTCCAGCCACACTAGGAAGATAATAATGTTTAACTTATTTATTGTATTATCGTTGTCATCAGTCCTTTACTATATAACTAGAAATAGATCATGCTCCTTCGAGAATAGCAGGCAAGGCTGTGGGCTCTTTCCCGGTGGACATAGCTGGATGCAGCCGCTTTCTTCTGCTACCTTACTGTGAAACCTTTGAGAGAAGAGATGAGTGTGGGTCACCTTGGTGTTTCCAACAACTGGCTCTGAGCTAGGCACAGTGACTGGGCTGGGAAACTCAGGTTGTCACTGTCCCTAACAAGTGTCTTCCTATTATGGACAGAGTGCTCATGTTTGCATCCTGGCAGGTTAAGTTACAGCAGTCACGTTCAGAATATTCTGGCAAGCCCAACCCCAAAGTGCTCCCTATAGTAAAACACCTGGGGCTTACATCACTCAATCTCAAGAAAGCAGAAGAAAGAGGGAAAGGAAAGAAGCAGGAATGAAAATGGATTTAGACAGAATTCAAATTAGGGAATTGAGATGGAGGAAAGCAGACAGGCTTAAATATTCAAAGGTGGACAATTACACATGCAATGGATGGTTAATAAGAAGAGATGACCAAGGTAGGTGCAAGAGGTAAAGATCTAGTTGCAGAGGAAGCTGGGGAAGGAAACCTCTCTACCCCATGCATTTATATTCAAGGAGAACAGGTTTTCCTGGGCTCTGTAGTGTGAATTTTTATCATCCCTCTCCACTCTCCTCTACTCAACTTCAATCACTTCACTCATATTAGTCAAACAACTTCTTGATGTTGAAATCCATACGTGTTGATTGCTTTTGAGTTGAAAGGCAAAATTCAAGTGACGAGAGTCTCAATGGGAGAGGAAGAAAGGGAGGGAGACGTGAAACCAACTCAAAGCTTCCACTTAGTCAAATGCAGGACCTTTTTGTCATTCTCCCCGGCTTCAAAGCATGCACTTTCCCAGGCAGAATGAGAAGAACTCTGTACAGCTACACTTGTAGACTGTACACCTGGTTTCAAAGTCATGCTGCATCTTTCCTCAGGGGACAGGGAATTGTTCCCTTGAGGGAAGAGGTTAATAAATAAAAACACAAATGATGCTCAATTCGTTCCACTTGAAGGAAAATAAAGCCCAAGGAGTGAGACCTTTCTCGGAGGAGAGACCTTATCAGTATGTGTCCCCGTGTGTGCCTGCTCAGTGGAGGAAAGACGAGTGGGACCCTGGTGGTTTCACTCAAAGTGTGGCTCCTGCTGAGTTGGAATTATCAGCATTTTTAAGGATGGAAGGGGAATGGGAGAATGATAATATTCGTGAGAAATTATTTGGCATGAAGCTAGTGAAACTCTGGGCCTGCAGAGAGGGTTCACCTGGGTCTGGCCTTTTCTTCCTGGCAGAATCTGAGTCTTTCCCCCTGCCTCGCTCTTACTAAACACATAATATGATTATGAATGCTGTGGAGTTTAGTAGTTACCAGGGACTAATTAAAGCAAGATGACAGGAAAACCATGAACAATCCAGCTGGACGGGGCAAGGCGAGGTTCAGGTTAGAGCTGGATGAGAGGCAGACCAGGTGACAGAGAGACCAAGATTCCTTCAGAATTAGTTAAGCACTCATTGTTCACCTCGTGACTGCTTATCTCTGAGAACTTGAAACCATGAATCTGACAGCTGAAGTTTCTACTTAATACTGATGGTTATTGTGTTCGTTTCATATTTTAAAAACATTTCCTTATGAAAAGATTAAGGGAAGAGAATCGTATTTTATATGTAAAATCTCTAATCCTAAAAAATGGGTGCTTTTAAAAAATCAGTCTCTCAAAATCTCTTCGTTTTCTTTTTATATAATTGAAAAAGACGTACTCTGATCCCTGCTATGAGAGTTTGTGACCATGTGTTATGTGTCCCCATCCATGGTAATTTTTCTTTTATTTTTGCCTCTACTGTAAATAAACAGTGCTGTTTTATAATTTTTCTATCACTCTCTAATTGTGCAGACCTCTCTTCACCTTATCTATATCTCTGTCTCTATTATTTTCCATCCTTTCACCTCTCTACCTATCCATCCATCTATTCACCCACCCATCCACCTATTCATTGTTTTCAAGATTTATTTCAGCAAGATTTTGTACAACAGAGTAGGAATAGGAGTAAATAAGACAAGGGGAAAATAGTAAAAGGAGCCCAGAATAAAAACAGTTTGCCAAAAAACATGACAACTCGATGGCTCTAACTTTTCTAGCAGTTAGGACAAATAGGGGAAAAAAAGCAGCCTGGCAGAAGACTCACAGGCTTCCCAAGACAGACTTATGTCTGGTGCCAAAGAGAAACAAGTTCTTAACCCCCACCTCATTCCTCCCTCTTTCTGCCCAGCATGACCTGCTTCCAGCAAACTCTACCTTCCCACCTGAGTTTGCTATGGAGGTACTAATGGTGTATTAATTCCAGAGGCAGAGCCAGAAGCATGCCCTTTGTCCTCTGAGTGATGGGCTTAGTGGGGACCACAGGGGGAGCTCCTAGACAATGAGAGAGCCCATTCCTCCATGCAGAATATGGCACACAGGAGAGAGGAGAGAATAGGTAGGGAAGCTAGTTCCTTCTTCCCACTGCAGAAAGGCCAGAACATCTACCAGGTAGGCTTGGGCAGTCACTGACAGGCTTATTGTGCTCTGCTGGCCCAGACTGTCATCAGCCACTGCCATTAGGCCCGTCCTCCATGGACCAGCTGGGCATGGTCCTGTTCTTCTTGAGAGGCCCACATACCCTGAGATTGTGCTGCCCCAGCAGGAGAAAAGTGTGTGGGCAAATTACAGCCTCATTCTTCCCTTAACATCAGCATGGTGCTTAAAGTAAAACTATCCCAGGGGCTGGAGAGATAGCTCAGCAGAATAAGGGCTTTGCTGGCAAACACAAGGGCCTGAGTTCAATCCCCAGTTCCACAAAAAAAAAAAAAAAAAAAAAAAAAAAAAGCTGTGCCATTCTATACCTTGGTTGTAGTTACCATCTTTATACTGGAAGCCTTTAAGGACATGGTACCTATTTGGAGGCCCTCACTCTGAACCCCATGAATCTCTTAGGGACCTCTTGGAAGGACATCATCTTTTTCTGTTAATTCCACCTTAGTCCCACATGTCATCCACTCAGTGGAAAACACTTTAGTCAACAAGGTGCTTTCTTCCACCACTATGTCTGAAGCTAGATAAGAATTTGCTTACCTAAGCTGTGCTGATGTTCCTTTCTCCTAATGAGGTAATGAGAATGAAATTGGACCAACATCCTGACAGAGACTCAGAGATGTTGCCCTGTCTTTCAAATTAGAATGTGTGAGAAAATATTGTTGCTAGATCTCCTTAAAGCCATGAATGGCCCAGGTTCCTGAGGAGAAGGTCTCTGTGGACTGGCCATGCCTGAGGCTGGATAGAACTGGTCTCCGTCCACCCACAGTGTGATTCATGACAGGATTGTGTGAACAGTTATATGTTGTTGTTGTTACAGCTTTCAATAGGCGGCTCTACCCAGCAGGCCTGCTTCTGGGCCCCACGTGTGCCTGGGTGTATCCCATGTCCCAAATGCCCCAGCTGTCCCATCTGTATGGTAGCCCCTCAGCCATCCCCAGAGAAAGGACTCACAGCAGAGGAGAGCAGCAGGGGCTGTGGCTGCTCACTCAGCTTCCCTCCTGCTTCTCCTCCTGGTAAAGCCTGCCAGGCTGTGGACCTCCCAGCTGCCTGCAGGAGAGTCAGATAGGGCGGGATCCAGTAGGCAAGGCCAGGTCAGGTCATTGACATTAGAGGGGAGCACAGCCAGCCCTGCCTTGCCCTCTACCTTCTTGTCCCTTCAGTGTTGCTCCGTCCACCTGGTAAATGGTTGGGAGAAAATATACGTAGCTCTCCACAAACTTCTGCCTGGTGCTGTGTGTGAGAGCTTCATGCCCCACTGCTCTAAGATAATTGCCTGTGAGACTGCGGACCAAAGGGCAACCACAAACCAAGCAGGTGTCTTCATTTGGTCCATGGAGTTGAGGAGTTCGGGGCAAGAGTGAGAGGGTCAGTGTAGTGCTTCTGAGGAAAGAGCAGAAAGGCATGATTTTCACAGCCCAGCTCCCAGCCCGAGGCCTCTCACCAGCCCTGCTGGACAGTGCCACGAGACATCTCGGGTTAGCGAAGCGCAGAGGCGCTCCTGTCCCTCAGCATCAGCGTGCTTGTCCTTGCTTGCTTCTATCTCCTGAGCACAGATGTGCACTGTGTCTCTGAGCCTGCATTTCCTGTAAAGGGCTGACAGGTGGTCCAGAGCTTCAGCTGAGAGCCTCAGATGTCTCAGGAGAGCAGGAGCCACGCAGCTGGGCCACAGACCCTTGGCTGTGTGAGGCTACTCTGGCTTGAGATTTGGATTTTTCCTGGGGTTTCCAAACAGTCACACTTAACTGGATTTCATCATCGAGGCTAAGTATTGTCGCAGGGTAGATACTAAAAGGAGGCCCAGGAGAGTGGCTGGGCTGTGCCTCGGGCTGACCGGCGAGAGCAGCTAGCGGGGTTCGCTCCTCCTTTGCCCTGTCCTCCCTCTGTCCATGTGGAGCTGTCCCCCAAGATGCCAGCTTCTCCAGCCCCTCGGCCTCTCTTTGGGTGGTTTCTTTCAGCCTGATATTTTGGGAGTGCTATGGTTAGATGAAGATTTGTGAACTCTGTAATTCATTGTTTCCCTCATTCTTGCAGAAGTATAATTTGGGGGTTTGTGTGGTTGACTTCCTCATTACATGTGCTGTGGTTGGGAGCTTATGGCTGGCCAGGGCTGATTATAGGAGGACGCGGTGATGTGAGATGAGAATGTAACCGCCGAATTTCTGGAAGAAATAGACTCCGCCTTTCCTGTCCAGCACCCGGGTGCCAACTGCGGCTGCTGAGACAGCACGTTGGCGCGTTGAACTCGGGCAGGAGCCTGGGCTCTGACTTGCACTCCAGATTGATCTCGAGTTGGCAAACTTTGGGTACCGTGGAGGCTTCATCACAGGCTGAGCAGCTGCCAGAGCTTAATAAGAGCTGGGAGCTGAGGAGTTTTGAAACAAATACACAGCGCCATATTCTCTATGCCAAACAAAAACACACGTATTTACAAAAATATACATACGGATACTGCAGCAACCATGCCTATGCCTCAGTTGTTCTGCTACGAGCAGTGGTTAGGTGTTACAGGCATCACACTGCTTTGCACACTGAAATGAGAAACCATCAGCGTAGCCGTGTGTGGAGCTCTATGACAACATCACCCAGAAGCACTATTTACACACCAATAAACTCTTCAACAATAAACCCCAGGTCAGAGAAGAAGTGGTCCCGAGATTGATGGAAGGCAGGAGCCCAGGAAAGAGGAAATTCTGGTGTGGAGAACTAGAAAGCAGGGCCCAGGCACTGAGGAGATTCCACTAATAGGACCTTGGCCTGAGAGGACACTAGGTGATATCATTTCTGGGACCACAGCGAGAGATGGGGGGGCAGGCTGCCCCAGGGAAGGCATGCAAACGGAGGTCTCCCCCTTTGCTCTGACCGTGGAAAGCCATTGCCAGCTGCCTATGGGATGGAAAATTTGGCAGCACATGGGCAAGGAGCTTCGCCAACTTCAAATATGAACTGCTGGTCTGTGGTTGGGTGTTAATGAAAGCTATTAATACTACTCAGAGGTTGGAGTTCCTATCTGACACTTCAGATTTTCCCCAGGAATGCTGAAAAGATGAAAGAACAGGAATTTGTCACCTAGTAATAGGACACAGAGATAATTACCTCATGTGATCCAGGCAAGACCCGCTGGCAGGAGATTTCCAAAGCTTTCCTCGCTGGCCAAGGGCGGACCTCAGGCTGCTTCAGGAGCTGCCTCCCGCCCCTCCAGCAGCTGCCTGGGAACCCTCTGTCCTAGCCAGACATTGCCTGAGTTAGGCTGTACCTTGGGTGCTCCTTTCACTCGAGTATTGATTCTCTCTGTGGCCTGAAGCTAGTTCTTAAATGAACAGCTCTAAAATCTGTTCCACGGTTCATGTATACCTAGGAATGATGGTGTTATTGTTATAAATTATTAGCCATTTTTAATCTGTAAGCAATACATGAGACTCTCAGAGGGATTGTTTTTGTTTCCTTGATTTAAATCAAATGACTAAAGAAAAATGTCATTGTGCTTTGCTTCGTTGAATTATTAACTAGATATAGTGTAGTGTCATTCACAACAGTGGAGAATGAGAGAAAGCAAGAGGAGAGACCGCAGAGATGCAGGCTGCCACCAATGGCAACGTTGTGCCTTGTCCGAGCTACCTGGGTTTGGAGAAGCCACTAGGGGGAGGAGTAGCCTGGCCTTGGGGTCTGGTATGGTAGCCCCTCCACCTTTGCTCTGTGCTGACTGAGGGAGGTTAGAAGACAAAATCCATCTCCCTGGGACACTTGAGGCTTCCACCCCTGCACACTGGTTATGCACAACCTTTTTGTCCCCTGACTGTTGCAACTCAGTGAGGAGGAGTTGGCACAGATGAAATGAAGTCACCTAGAAGAGGGCTAGAGACATCCTGAGCTAGGACAGCAGTGACGACAACAATGGTGGTGGTGATAAAGATGAGAGCGCCTGACATGTACACAGCGCTCTGCAGAGCTGTGGTGCCACATGAGTTTTCTCATAGCACAGTCATGAACTGAGGACCACGGAGTGGGAAAGCAGATCCTTAGAAGGATGCATTCAGTTAGAATATGAAAAGCTATGCACAAACATGGAAGCTTGTTTTATCAGGACAGGAAAACATGTCGACATGTGCATCAGATTGGAGGGCCCAGAGCTCCTGGGAAATGATGAGAATGCAGGGGGAGGTTGCCTTCAACACCCTCAACTTGCAGCAGAAGGGAGAAATCGTGTCTAGCTGCAGCCATATAGGAGAATGCAGGGGGCAAGATGTGCCAGGAATGATGGGCCCAAGAATAAAGACAGCCAGGGAAGGGAGAGTTTATAGAGATAAAATTGAGACCACCTTCCCTTCCTCTTCCTTCTTCTTCTCCTTCTCTGTCTTCTTCACTTTATGGGGGGGGTGAATTTCCATAGGAAGAAATACCTACAGCTGAACTAGGCAGGGGGCGCATCCTGAGGAAAGCAAGAGGAAGAAAATATAACTGTCTGAAGGCACAGTGAGTGCCCAACTGGAATGTGGCAGAGAGCTCCAGAGGAGAGCCCAAGTGAGGCACAAAGGCTGTGGAGGCAGAGCCAATCCTCTCATCATCCCCCTTTTCAGATGGAAGCATAGAGGCACAGAGAGGTGGAAGCATACCGAGTTCTCTTTCCAGCTTTCCCCTCCCCAGATAACTCAGGCTTCTGTCCATCTCACTGGATGCAGGCCCAGGAGCAGTTATTTTGCTTTTGGATTTGCAGCCCCCAAATCAAAGTAGCTTTAGCAAAAAAAAAAAGAGAGAGAGAGAGAGAGAACCAATGCCCTCAAGTAATAAGTGCATAGGTTGGGCAAGGGCCAGGGCTGATAGAATCAGGGGCCCAAAGGTACTCAGGAGTGAGACTTTGGTCCTGCCTTCTATTCCACCATCTTTGGGGGATGCTCCACTTGGTCAGATGCTCTCTACCTCTCTTCCAGGCACCTTCCAGACTGCAGCTCCAGAAGTCTCCCCAATCCCCACAACTCATCTCCTCTCCAGGAGAGAGGTACACAAGGCTCTTGCTGAACTTTCCCGTGAGATGTGATTCTGTGACTCAGGCCACTCCCTCAGGCCACACCCACCACGCTGTAGGGGAATAAAACGCATAGATTTTGCACACTTCTTTGTCCCCAGTGCCTACCAGGCATTTATCTGTCTTATTCTTAAGTGACAGTTGTGTGGGGGCAGTAGGAACACAAGGATTGCCATAAATATGCACCATGGCAAGTTACTACAGATGGCTGCTTTCCCTATTTACCTGAGGCTGTGCTTCTTTTTTTATTTTTATTTTCTCAGTTTCTTCCCATAAGAAACATTTTCCTTCCTAGAAAACCCCCAGTCTGCACAGACAGCCACATAGACCCCATTGGGAGATTCTGATCATGCTGCTCCCTGGGAGCATTTGTCTGGCTACTGTCCTTGGCCCAGGTAGAACCCAGGATCTGAGCCTCCTATCAGGCCAAGGGATGACACAGTGCCCAGGGCTGCAGGAGTCCATCCTGTGACAACATGCCTGGGGAGTAGGTGGAGGAAGGGTGAGGATGGAAAGGTGGCCACAAGGGAAGGTCCCCTGGTCTCAGATGGCAAAGGTAATTGCCTCACTTGCTGGCTTTGACGGATCAGTAGAGGCTTCAGTGGCTACAACAGAAGACACTAGAAAGCTGGAATTTCTCTGGGAAAGTTTTCCATGCAACCTTTCATACCCAGTTTCATAAATTAGAGTCAGAGCTTGTCTTAGTTAACTTGTCTTGTTGCTAGGACAAAGTACTTGATGCCCAAAATTAAGAGAAGAAAGATTCATTTAGCTCAATGTTTGTAGGGGTTTCAGTCCAGATTCAGCAGGGTGGCATAGCCAAGAGGCAACTGTTCATGGTGGCAGAAGACAGTAACAGCAATAAGAGCAAAAAGGGGGTCACAGACTCCTTTTTCTCCCTTATGCCTTATAGACTAACTATTCTGGTAGAGGTGTAGCACTCATGCCCAAAATCCCAGCCTGACACAATGAACCAAATACAAACTGTAAAGTCACTCACCTCTAAAAAGTATGCCCAGGACCTCTTGAGGCTTTGGGGTATGCAAACCATAACAGAGCTCATCTCTGCCTCATGCTTATGCCGCCCCCTCCACTGACAAAGCGCCAGGCTCTGTGCTAACCTGCTCATCATAGTCTCATAGAAGACAGATTCACTAATGTTTGCACTTCCTCCTGACCGGCCAGAAAGCTCCGAGGTGACATAGGCTGTGCATGTGCCTCTGTGTGTGTGTGTGTGTGTGTGTGTGTTTACAGTCACATACAAGTGTGTGACTGCATCTCCCATGGCAGACTGTTGTTTTGTCCATAGAAAGTGACGGATTAAATATTTGCTTGACTTAATGGAGCTACATGACTGCAAATGTCACATGGCTGTGCGTTGGGGGAAAACTTAGTTGCTCTTTACCTCAGGAGCAGACAAAACGCCCACCTCACCAGCTCTCCTCACACCATCGGAACCCTTTCCTGGACAAGTTCCTCCAACATACTTCTTAACAGCAGAGTGGGCCTGTGCAAGCCCTGGCTCTTCATCAGGGGGTCTTTCCAAGTCCTGTGAGAAAGCTCATCTCTCCTGCTGTCTTTGTGCGAGTGCACTACTCAGGAAGGCAGGGGCCTCCACTCTCCTCTTCCTTGTTAATAGGCTAGCAATTATTTCGGCTGATCTGAAATAATATTTCAAAGGCCGCAGGGAAGCAGAGAGGGGATATTACCTGTAATTGTTTAGTATTGTTATCACAGTTGCTTACAAGGAAAGAGTGGCAACCCGCCATCAATCAAGGGAGGGGATGGTGGAGACAGCCGTCGGGGTGCAAGCTTCCAAATGTCATGGCAACCGTCCACGGGCCCCTGACTTGATTGCTTCTACTGCATTACTGGCTGTAGCTGAGTTGCTTCATTAACTTTACTTTCTCAGAACTCATTTGTGAGGGTGAAGCTGAGAAAGAGCCCCATATGGGGCTTTATTCTTCCTGCTCTGATAAACTAATGCAATTGGCAGAAGCTGTCTCCTCTCTGTCGTTCTCCAAATACAGCCTGCCGCCATATTCAGAAGCTTACAGGTCCTACCACGGGCCACCACCGTGGAGCTCAAACAGAGAGTAAAGGAATTGCACACCATCTAAACCTCTTTCTGTAGATGAGCAAAATAAGCCCAGGAAAAGTGATGTCTCATGCTTGATATTGTCTTATCTGGTGGTCAGAGACCTGTCTATCTAAATCCTAGATCAGTTAGACCACTTACCTCCACGTGAACCTCAGTTTGCACCCCTGAAAAATGGGGATAATAGAAGCTGCCATGCAGGGCTACTGTGAGAATTACAGCTCAGGTGAGGACCTGGCTGAAATCGCGGACACAACTAAACCAGTCCCAGGAGGGGAACTCAATGAGGCCTGATTGTCACAGTAACCACCCAGGGCAGCTGCGCCATCCCTGTTTCGTAGATGGAATGGGAATCAGGGAGAAAGCTGGAGAGGGGAGGGTAGCAGAGGGAAACAAAGGGGAAGGAAAAAAAATTACCATGTGCTCTGTACAGGCACCAACTTCCTGCAAGGAGTGCTATCGCCATGTGCTACCAACATACAAATAAATGAAATCACAAATGGAGCTTACAGAAAAACGGAGCCTCAGACTCACATCCCCTGACTCTGTCTGACTAGACCGTACTGCATTGCTTGGAGGGAGGCCATAGAGTCTCTCCAGGGAGGGTGTTTGTAATATCTGATCCGGAAGCGGTCTCATTTATTTTTTCTACACAGGTTGTGGGAGAATAGCAGAGTGGATTTGGTCCCACTGTAGAGAACCCTCTGTGTGCTCCTAAGGACATTGCAGAAGTAACTTGGCTGTGCTGTGAGTTATAGATAAAAAGGCCAAAGCACATGGCTGCCCACAAGAGGCCCTGGGCCTGATCCCTAGCACCCTCAAAGGAAAAAAAAGAAAAGGAAAGACCAGCCTGGGCATGCAGAGCTTCAGATATTATTTGAATGAAGTGAAAACCACTGCATTTGGTCTGAACAAACCCAAGTGCCCAAAGTACAGACTTCTAGCCAGTGGAGGACTTCTGCATGGAGGAAGGGCTCTGAGAGGGGTGTGACTTAGAAGCCCAGAACTAAGCTTGGTAGTGGTAGTGTTCATGGGGGTACCCAAAAGGGTAGCCCCAGGGCCTGGCCCGGTCACTGCTGTGGGGTCAGTGCTATTGTCTTTCACAGAGGTGTCTCTCCCAACTGTAAGAGAACTGGAATTCAACACAGGGGTTACAAAGTTCAGCCATGGATGGTGGCCTGAAAGCACTCAGGTGTGGAGCTAGGACAATGGGGTGATCCTGCTCTGTTAGAAGTTCCAACACCTCCTGCTGATGAGAGATGTGTCAGGGTAGCCCCAGCTGACTGCCTGCTTTGGTAGCTCCCATTGCTTGGCCCTGCCAGCTTTCTATGGCATGCATAAATGTGCCTGAAGCTGGGATTGCTATGTGTCAGCTGCAGCTACCTTCTGAGTCATGGGATTGATTTTATAAGATTATTTATATAATGAATCACCCAAAGAATCATATACCAATAGTGCAGTAAATCTGTCTACACACAAAAGAACAAAGAATCCAACCCAAGGTCTGGATCCCACAGTAGTGTCCTGCATGAGTCCAACTGAAGACCTAGAGCCCATAGCAATGCCTCCCACAAGTCCTACTGGAGGCTAAAAGCCCATGCCAATGTCTCATGAAGGCCCAGTTGGTGAATTATGCACTGGAAAGGTGCAAAGGTCAGTGGTAGAAGCTAGAAAGTCTATGTCAGCCAAGTGAAGGGTCTATGCTAGCAGGCTGAGGGATCTGAACCGGAATCAAGCTCAAGGTAAGAACCACAGCCATCCTCAGCTGAGGTCCTGAGCTCCTCCAAGGATGAGGAAAGCTGAATTCCTGTGAGGAAAGCCAATGCAACCAGCTTCTCCAGGAGACTGAGCAGAGTCAGGAGACTGAGCAGAGTATCATCTTCCTCTCCAGAGCCAGGAAGCGCTGCTCAAGAGTAGGGCCAGAGCTCAGAGTCATGAGATCTTCATGGGTATTTTCTCCTTTAATTGGTACAATGGTCTTATAAAGCCAGTAATATATATATATATATATATATATATATATATATATATATATATGATCTCACTACACAGATCCAAACTCATAGTGATCCTCCTATTTTCAGCCCCTCAGGTACTGGGATTACAGGTGATTGTCACCTTACCAAGCCTTAATCATTGTCTCAGCTAGCATGGCACACCAGGGACCAAACCCTGATCCCTGGGCCTGCCTAAGCAGGAGCTTTAGTATGCTGAGCAGTACTTTGGTTTTGACTCAACAAATAGAGACAAGGGAGCTCAGAGTGGTGAAGTGATTGGCTTGAGGACAGAACCATTAGGGAAGAGCCAGGATAGATCCTAGGTGCCCTCACAAGGCCGTCTATAGGCTCATTGCCCAAAGTGTGATGCTAGAGGCTGATTCTATCAGAGCTGCTCTGTGCCCTGCCCATCTGTGCATTGCTGGCTACTCTCACAGCAGCCTTCTAAGAGGTGACCTCCTTGCCATCATTTCCATCCACCTGGTGAGGCCCAAGGCACCAGGAAGCTAATGACTGTATCCTGTCCACATGGCCGTCAGCAGCAAGGCCAGCTCAGAGTCAGCTCTATGGTATCCAGATGCATGGTTCAGCCTAACACCAGTGCTTATCCCTGTGGGATCCTTGGAACCCATGAGTCAAGGTCACCTAGACTGATTAGAGGCAAAGATCCTCAAGTGCCACCCCAGACCAGAAGACTGGAAACAATAGGAACGTGCGTTTGGGGGCCTTTGTTGACCCTTTGTTGACCCTGTTGCTGCAGGCATCTTGCCACACCCCTTGTACGTCCTCATTTATCAGCTGACCTGTTGTAGCTGTAGTTGTTGCTGCTATTATTTGTTTGTTTATTGTGATACTGGACATTGCACATACTGAGCTGCGTCCCTCGCCACTTTGTATTTGAGACAAATTCTCACCAAGTCACTGGGCTTGAATTTGTGGTCCTCCTTGTTTGGACTCCTAGAGTGCAGGGATCATAAGCACACCCCACTATTCCCATCCTCCTGTCTGGTCCTAAGCTCTTGTCTTTCAAGGTGTGGCCCAGGCTAAGCACCCGTGCTCTTGCCTGTGGGTCGTGTCAGCATTGTGGGCTGAGGCTACCCAGATCCTTTAAGTCAGAAGCTGTGTTTTAAGAAGCTCCAAAGGGTCTCTATGCCCAGGAAGGGCCGAGGTCCCCAATCTGTGTACAACAGAGATTGTGCCAAGCGAGCCGCCCTTAGAGTCCACGACTTCTCAGTCAGGAAGGAGAGGAGAGTTGTCCACCACGAGCTTTGTGTCCATCCATGTCACACACAGAGGGCTCTGGGTAGTGGGGCTGTGTGCAGCTCATCCAGCACTAGCTGCAGCAAGAGGTAAAACCTAAATGTGAGTGAATTCAGGGTAGGTGAACTACTCTACATGTGGTTCTCACTCACGTAGAGTCAAACCAGCTGGCAGGCCTGTGCTCCCCACCAGCTACATGTGGGCTGCACTGTCTCTCCACAGCCTCCCGTGACCCTCACCGTAAAGAGTAGATGTATGTGTAGGGATAAGGTGCAGTGAGCAGCCAGCGGTCTCCCTGGAAACATTTAGCTCTCACCTATTCATCTACTCACTCAGTGGATTAATAATTTACTGAATAAAGAATGAAATTCATGTCTCACCCATACATTCATTTCTTCATTCAACAAACATGAAAACTCAGCATCTAAGGAAGCGTGGAGTGGGTACCAAAATGCATAGGTGGTCTGAGAACACAAAGCTGGGGGTTGGCATCAGGCAGAAGTGCCAGGCAGGACTTAGTCACGGGGGTGACAAGGAAATAGGTGGAGGAGAGGAGTAAGCCAGGAAGAGGATGTGGTGGCCAAAGATCTGAGAAAAGGCCACTGTGCATGTTCAGCCATGGAGAAGCGCAGTGTGATGGTCTCCTGCACTGTGCATCTGACGGCTCGAGGGACACTTCAGTCAGTGAGGCACATTTCTGATGTCACTGGCCAGGCCATGGGAGTGTCCCATAGGGGCTCTGTCTGGTTCTGGCCCTGCCGCCCGCTGGCTCTTCCTCTGCATGCTCTTTCTGGCCACAGTGCATTGAGCAGCTTTCTTCTGCCTTTTCTTTCACCATGTTTCTACCTTAGAGAAGAAATAACTGTGGGCTGAAACCTCCGTGCCTGTGAGCCTAAATAAGCCTCTCCTCCGTAGGAGGACCATGTCGGAATTTCATCCCCAAACAGAAAAGTGACTGATGCACTAGCTGGAAACTGAAATACTCATAGGCTGTGGCAGTGTCAGGAAGTGATGGTGTCCCGGGAAAGTGATTTCAAAGGGGCTGTTTTGCTTGTCTCCTAGGAGATAGGGAAAGTGGACCTAGGGTGTGGACCATCCGGGCAGGAAGAAATGCTAATAGTTCTGTCCATACACTTGCATGGTATACGATTGGCCAAGACAAAGCAACTCTGAGCTTCCTCACATAAATGCCTTTTGAAATCTGGTGGAAAGAGTGTACAAGCTACTTAAAATTCACTCCAATTTCACACTCCTAGAACAGCTGTCACCTGCTGTGCCCTAGGGCTGCATTACTTAGCAGAGGGATATGCAGCTTACGCACATGCCCTCAGCGCTGGGCCTTCTGCAAAGCAGAGACTATGGCTCCAACAGACTGTCACATCACCCACCCCCCCAGCGTGTCCTTTCAAAGGTCTACGGGACAGGTACAGAGTTCTGTCCTTTGTAATTAGAGAGTGATTAATTATTTAATCAGAACAGATAGCAGCCCAGGCAAAGTCACCTCCTTTCATTTGTCAGGCCACAAGCCCCCATTAATCACAGGACATTCTGAATGCAGAAGTGGCAGGCTGATTTGAAGCTTTGCATTGTGCTAACCTCACCAGTGCTCCTGGTTCTGCTTCCAAAACGGTGTGATACATCACAGCAGACGTCACTTTTGTGGGCCCGGGCTTTATTTCCAGATGAGCATCTTAGGAAGGGAGCGTGATGTCGGCACATCAACGACTCACACTCCAGTCCACCCTCTGCCGCCTTCTCGGCCCTCACAGCTGTGCCACAGCAGCTGCACCAACCAGAAGGCTCCCTTGGTCTCATCCACCTGGACTCTCCCTGCCAAGCTTTGGCTCTGGCCCCTGCAGTGGCCACACCGCCTCTCCTGGCTCAGACAGGGTTATTTGAGGCTCCAGCTCCTCTTCTCGCCTGTCCTCCTCTCCTGCGGGTGCGCCTGCTAACTTCCTTCCCAGCAGCTTGGTGCACAGCTCCTGACACCCAGGTGGGAGTGAGCAATGACTGGCTGACCTGGAAGGCTCCCACAGCCTGAGCGGGCTCCTGTGTCACTGCGCTGCGAGTGGCCATCCTTGTCAGCAGCACACTCCACTGAAAACTGAGACGCCCTTCAGCACAAGTCTCCTCCTGCATTCGGAGCGCATACGTCCTTGCTGTAGGAACACACCTGGGTGGCTGGCTGTGAAGCGGGGCGGTGTGCTCTCAAGAAGGTCCCCAAGGAGGTCACAGAATGTCCAAGAGGGCATGAGTTGCTGGATTCAAGGTTTTGCATTCTGGAAAGAGTGTCTGGATCCATCACTGGCTGGGTCCACAGATGATGCCACAGCCTATAGACGACCCATAGGTTACAGCTCCTGACCTGGATCTGCCACCCCTGCCCACCACCCCCACCCTCCATAGGATGCCACCATGGCCATCCCAAGGCCACAGGTCTCTCCACCTCCTGCTGCCACTGAGGGTGATATCTGATCTCCTGAGCTCCTTCACATCAGCTTATCTCCATGTGTTGGGCATAGACAACCAATCGGGAAAACCAGGTCTAGCACCCACACCAGGGAAGAAGAGAGGCAGGAAAACCAAATGAGAACCCAGTAACCTGAGGTTCCATGGTGCGCAGGACCTTTGCACCTCGAGAACCCAGTCAGCAGCCCCCTCAGCAGGAAGGCATTAAGGACAGGTAGGCAATACTGCCAGGAGCCACACTGCCTAGTCCTGCTGTCTGTTTGTCCCAGCTCTCGGGTCAATGGATTCAGGGCAGGGCCTGGGACTCTATTCTCTCCATTCAACCACTGCGGAGCTCTGTGAGCCCTAGCTCTCTGAAACCTCCTTACCTCTTTGTTTTTCTGCCAAGAGTGGCCCCATCTTTCCCAAGATCACCAGTTGTGGTGTCTTCAGTTCTGGCCCTATAGATTACTTTAGACTCAACTCTCTGGGATCCTTTTAAAATCCTGATTCCTGGGCTTTAGATCCAACAATTATGGTTTAATAGGTGTTCAATAAAACTGGTGGAATAGTCTGAAATTTAACATCTTTAGCAGTTTCACACTCTTTTCAAATATCAATATCTAGAAGGGGTCATACAGTTAACTGCTTAGATTTCTGGGGCATCTATGCCTTGCCCCAAGCCAAGGATAGATACTGCAGCTGTCCTGACTTATGATGGACCCTGGAAGTGCTCCCTTGAGTCTGGGGTGGTTTCTGGGACATAGCTATCCATGTTGTTGGTGTTTCTGCCTCTCCTCTCTCCATCCCATGGGGAGCCAAGCTGTCTGCTCGTACCTGGAGATGCTGGTATCAGGATGTGGTCACCTTGTCTGACCCTGTTGGTGAAAAGCAAGTGCTCATTATCTGAAGTCATAGAAATGCTGCGCTCAGCAAGAATTCAGCAAAATACCAAGTGGGGTCCATAAAGCCTCAGAGGCTCAGCAGCTCCCGAGGCATAATAGGACTGACTCCCCATCATCTTCTAGGAAGTGGATTCCCCTTGCTCAGAGTTGGGAGGCAGCAACCCTGAAGATAAGAAACTAGCAGACTTTCACTTTGCCAGGTCCACAGAGAACTCATCTCACAGCCAGGAACACCTCACCAGCTGTTTAGAGGCCTCTCATTCATTCTTTGTTTCTCAGCACATATTGCTTGAGTGGGAAGTACAGTCTGAAACCTTCTCAGTTCTGCCTAACCACGACTCCTGCCTTCTCCTCACAGTGGAAAGGAGTCCAGTGAGTCTGGGTCTCCCATGGAGGTTTCCTGTGCAAAGATTTTCTTGGGAAATAGCTACATGCATGGATCAGAGAGGAGCTTGGAGAGCCCTGGGAGAGCTGCACATGTCTGAATCTGAATGATGGAGAGCTGGGGACATAGGTCAGAGGCATAAGTGCCTGCCTACCAAGGGCAAGTTTCCAAGTTCAAAAAAAAAAGAAAGAAAAGAAAAGAAAAAAGGAGGACAAAGAACCGAAGGTTGGCTGGGCACATTTTAGCATGCTGGGCAGTCTCACCTCCCTGTGTCTTCAGAAGCACTCGAACCTACGTCGACCAACAGCACAAGCCTGGAATCTTCCAGGAAGGGCCATTTGGGTTTCTCCAGCATTCTCTATGAATGTGGGGCCTCCCAGAAGGAGCCTCAGTGAAAGAACAGCAGCATGTGGCAACACACATCACAGAGCACTCAGCCGGTTGTGGTCTGTGGCATAGCAGACCCATTAGGAGCATTCTCCTGGAGGCCATGGAGGAATGCTTTTAATGAAAACCAGGGAAAGGGAGTCCTTGTAACTTCAGCATGAAGCCAGCCCTAATGTGAAAGAACGCCACATCCATCTTTCAAGGATAATGCAGTCTTCCATGGCCAACGTCCATTTCCTCTCTTCCAAAGGCAGGGAATTCTTCCAATAGGTGACGATCAGGTGTTGGTATGGGCTGACTGTCTTGTATACTGGAGCCAATAATCTGGGCGAAAAGGTTTCGAGGCAGTGCTTGTTTACTGCTTGTTTTCAAAGCTGCTGTGAATGGAGTCTTTCCGTGGGGAGAAAGCCGAGCTCATGGCCATGGAAACTGCTCCACCCCACAACCTGCAGGCAGCAGGTCTCTGTCAATCCTCTGCCACCTTGAGTGTCAGAGCTCTTGGCTTTGTAACACCAGAGCTCAGTGGGTGATAATCCAATCAGGCAGCAGAGGATTCTCTGTATCAGCTTTCAGCTTAGTGAAACACGTAAAGGCATCACCCTTGATTAAGTCCTTTCATGCCACCTGTTTCAGTGGATCTAATTTGATCTTAACAGAGGAAAGAGCATGCAAAAATCCACCCACCAGTATGCATTCTTCACTTGATTCAAGGTGAAAAATAAGCTGGCAAGATGGTTTTCAAGCTTCCTTAACAGACAATGCCCATGTTTCCAGAGGCAGACATGTCCCCATGTTTATGTCAGCTCCACCCACTAATAGGACAGTATGAGGAGGCAGGGCCTGTTGTTTTCATGTTGTGCGATACTCTCTGGGTATTGCACAAAAACTTAGAAAGCCTGAGGAGGGAAACAACTCAGGCCCACAGTGCTTCTGAATAGTACCACTACCATCCCAAATGCTTTAAAATTGATAAGTGTGGGCAACATTTACAAACTCTCCTTTCAGCCATTTATTCAAAGCTGTTTATTGAGTATCTGTTATGTTCAAGGCTGCTTGCAGAGAGTATCACTGAGGGACAGATGGTCTAGAACAGAGGTAGATCAAGGAGGAGATGTAGAAGGAGCTTTGCACTGCTGTCTATGGGAAGGAAGAGAACAGCCATGTGCATAAGCAATACCTTGGTCTGTGTTAATTAGAAGACCAGCCATAGGGTAGCTAACTAGATGAAGGAGCAGTAATTTTTTTTCTCTCCTATACAGCTTGAGACTTCACGAGAGCTATGAGATCAACTGTTAAGAATTCAGGCACAGGTGGATTTGGACCTGTAGATAGTTAATGATTAAGGAATGGTGAGCTTACCCCAGTCCTGCCTGCGTGGGGTACAACCACTGTATCCTCATGGTATGACTGCTCTGAATCTACGACAGTGCTATTTGTATAAAATACACACTTGATCTCAAAGGCTGAGCTGCTCCAGCCTGCCAACCTGCATGGGATGGGTTCTTACCATATCCCTAGGAACCAGCACCATGCCTAGGATGCGATGGGTCTAAGAGGTTTCTACAGAGAGAGTGACTTATGCACATATTAATTATAGTTAATATAGTTAATCACTCCTGCGGTAAGGAGTGATCACTTATTATCTCACTTCCTGTTACACTTCTGTTCCATCCATTCTCTTTCTGCAGTGCTCAGGGATTGCCATCAAGTCCCCCTAGAGCCACCAAGTCCCCTGAGAGCCTGCCTTTGGCACCCAGTGTGCACAAATGTCCTGGCTCCTGTGCTGAACCCCAGCATGTGCTAATCCCAGCAGTTTAAACAAGGAGTTTTCAGGCTGAGACACCTACCAGCTGACCTGAAGGATTCTGGAACTCTGTTAGAGGCTTACCCCTAGATACTCAAATTTCTCCCCTGCACTTTTTCCTCTCAAGTGTCACTAAAAATTTTCAGTCAACCTCCAGGGGGTGCTCACCAGTCTTCCTTTCCACTTTTCCTCTGCTAGCTGGAGCCCAGGGCAAGGTCTTCTTTCTGTGCTTCGTCTCCACCCCACTGTAGTCGCCTCCTGAGGCTGTCAAGAGGTCATTTCTCTCCACCCCTTGGGGATCCACTGCTCCTAAATTCAGGCTCTGAGTGGTTGAGAATAAAAAAGAAAAAATTGGCCCATTAGAATTGTATTTGAAGAGCAAGATAAGTCTCCAGCATAGTGGTGTACACATGTCATCCCATCCATTCAAGAGGCTAAGGCAGGTGAGTTCAAGGCCAGCCTGGGCAACTTAGCAAGTTCTTGCCTCAAAATAAGAACTGATAAAAATTCTGGGAAGGTAGTTTATTGGTGGAGTGCCCGCCTACCGCATGTGAGCCCCTGAGTTCCATCTTTAGTACTACAAAGAAGAAAAAGAAAGAAAAAAAGAAAGAAGAAAGAAAGAAGAAAGAAAGAAAGAAAGAAAGAAAGAAAGAAAGAAAGAAAGAAGAAAGGAAAGGAGAAGGCAAAAGAAGAAATCTATTCCCAGCAAGAACTCGAGCAGCCACCCTTGAATGATGGACATGGGCCTTGGATTATGGGTCTTGGCCGCTGCATTGGCTTCTTGTCTTCCCAGGGCTCTTGCATATTGCTGGCTGGAGATGGATGGGAGTGAGTTCTAAACATGTGGTTACTTGCATCTGGACATGTAGCATTTGGAAAGTTCATAGCGACTGAAGCGAGGCTGAGATGCTATTCGGAAGAGCCCTCAGAAAGGCCCACTGGACCTCCAAACAAATGTGTTCAGGACAATGCAAACATAGAGAACCAAGAGCAACAAAGGAAAATTTCTCTGTGGCTGGAATGGGAGCTCCATGCCCACTGCAGAGCACCAGGAAGCAAGGTCCAGGGCTGCAGAGGCCTCTTCTGCCCACCGCAAGGACCAACACAAACTCTGCAATGGCCCTAAGGCTTCCCCAGCCTCTCACAAGGGGGATCTGACTGGATCTGGTGGCCAGAACTTGTGCACAGTGAGGAAAGCCCACAGGAAACAGCTAAAAGGAATTGGGACTTAGATGACTGGGTGTGGGGAAGCTGGCCCACGCCCCTGGCCCTGAATTGTTGCTGGGTAACCTATAGGCCATGGTCAGGCACCACAGTTGTGGTGAGAAGGCAAATTTCCCCCAAGAAAGTGCACTCCAGAGCCATGAACTTGAGCATGGGGCATGTGGAAATGCAACTCCTGAGCTGCTGCAGGGACTCTCAGCACCTCTCATGACAGGGCGAGCTGGTGAGGGATGAGGTGCTACCTTGCCCAACCCCCAAGCTGAGAGTAGGACTCCCAGGTCACTCGTGTAGAGTCAGGTGTGTCACTCAGCCCTCAAACAAAAGGAAGAGGAAAACACAAGAGAAGGAGGAAGAGGGAGAGCACGGGACCATTGTACATTGTACGTATCACATCTGTAGTTGGAGCCTGCCTAGACTGTGATTAGAATAGCGCAAGCAAATCAAACGGTCAGCAAACAACTTTTGAGAGTGGGCTTTATGTTTAATTGCATTTTTAAAGGAATGTCAATATGTGTACAGTGGCAAAATGAGAATCAATACACAGCACAGGCATCTCCGAGCTGGTTTCCCCTAAGTATGCAGGATAGGAGGTGGCAGTCAGAAGGGCTGTGTGAAGCCCAGCTGCCCCTGCCTGCAGTCCTCCATAGCTGCCCACTGTGTCCTCCCATGCCAGATCCCCCAAGATGGTTCAATCCACAGCAGACTGGCCCACTCCTCGCCTCCCAGCTAGGTGATGCTGTTGGGTCCCTCTGTCCCTACAGCAGGGACAGTTAACCTGGGCTAAACAGCTGGACATTACACAACCAGCCGTGGCAGCAATAGTATTTGCAACCACATCTCAACCTCGACTGTCATCCCATCACTCTGGAGTCCAAAGCTTCAGGAAATCCAGCACAGAGGCTTCAGATTTTTAAAGACAGAGTAAATGAATGGAAATGTTCGCTGTGCACCCAGAGGAGAGCGTGCTGGGTAAAGCCAGTGGGTAACAACAACACACATCGCTTGGCTCCACTAATGTGAGATCCACACAGGAAGAAGAATGGCAGTGGCCCTGGGGTTGGGACAAGGGAGACTATTGCATGGGCAGCGAGCTTCCGTTGGGCCAGGTGAATCGCACGCAGTGAAAGTGCTCAGCACTACCGACCCAGACACTGAGAGCAGCCAACGTGCCAGATTTTATTTAATGTGTATTTTACACTTTTTACAAAAATTAAAAATAATCCTAAAATTAAAAAAAAAAAAAACTACTTAGGAGAGAATTCTGAGGTGTATGTTTGGCAGATTAAAATCATCTGAACAATGGCCAGAAAAACAAACAAATAAAATGGGCTTCAGTGTAGCCAAGGGATCACAGTTATTTTTCAAGGCACGCATCTTGATTACAGCTCTGGTGGCCACATGGCTCCTTGTTGAAGCATTTTTTTTTTATCATATCCTTTTAAAATAGTAGATGCACACTTCGGTTGTCCACGTTATTTATTTCCACTTTGCTCCTGTGTTACTTAAAAAAAGATGAACTTACGGATTACTTTACAGTTTATAATTCTCACATGTTTGCTGTTTTCAAACATAGGAATATCCGCAGCCCCTCATTTCCAGTTTGACCCTGGCATCATGATTATTTAACTTCCTTTCTTGTACATTCTTTCCATTCTTTCTATGGACCCGTTCCTCCACATTTAGACAAAAAGTTCGTGGTTCGCCAAGTTATTTTCATGCATACAATTGGCAGCAGCATTTGTGTATACAAAATTTTTCACATAAAATCTTTTGTCAGATAGACATGGTGGCGCATGCCTGTAATCCCAGCACTTGGGAAGCTGAGGCAGGAGGATCAGTGCAAGTTCAAGACCAGCCTGGGCTACAAAAGTGAACTCAAGGGCAGCCTGAACTGCAAAAGTGAGACACTGTCTCAAAAAGACAAAAAAAAAAAAAAAAATCTTTTGTCAATAATGGTTTCAGGAGATGATAGATAATTCAGCAATAGAGAAAGTATAATTGTGAGAGACAGAAATAGTGAAAATTTTAGGCTCTTACATGAAGCAGCTTACAGCAATCGATAAATTTTCTGGCAGCTTATATACAAAAGAAGCACACTGAGTTAAATTTTATTTTCTAGCAGTAGAATAAACTCAAATGCAAGTGCACTATAAAAATTGCCATTGCACTTTAGATCAGTAATTGGAACACACCCTGCCTTTGCTTTCTTTAAAAGAAACAAGTATATTTCTCTCTACATCCTTGTGACATTGATTTCCCATTTTTTGTTACTTTCTTATCCTCCTTTGCACAATTGTCATTTTTCATTCTTTGGGCATTTTGAGACAAAGTTTCTCCTATATCCCAGGCTGGCCTTGAGCTCATAGAGATTCTCCTGCCTCAGCCTCCTGAGTGTTGGGATGACTGGTGAGGCCCAGCTCATTTTCTTTACAACTTGAATCACAGTAAAGGAAACTGGAGATTATTTAACAAAGACTTGAATGCAAGAATAAAGGAATGGTTTGTTTTCAGCCTTTATAAAGAATCAGATCCCAGAGTCTCAGGCTCTTGAGCAGCTGCCTCTGAGGCTTATTCTTGGATGCTATTAGTCATCCTTCACCTCCCTGGTCCACATGTGTTGTGCAACCCAGAAAGTGCAGGAATGCCTGCTGTTCCAGGCTAGCAAGCTTGGAATATTAGGCATGATCAAACCTTGGAGACGCCCACAGTTAAAATGAAGGTGGCAGCCTTGTGTAGGGGAAACCAATCAATACAAGCTTGGATATGAGCAGTAAAGTGCTAAATTGGGTATAATAATGAAACTGCCAGTTGGTCACCCTTATCAATAAGTCAGAAAGCTGTAGGAAGTGATGAGGCCTACAGAGATCCAGGCAGGTCCCATGAAAGCAGGGTCTTTGGACCACCGGCCATGTGGCAGTTTTGTCCTTCATCTTCTGCTTTCCCATTAGACGTGGTTGGGTTCCTACAGAGCCTTTCATTTCTGGCTCCTATTTCATTAAGTTCCTGCCCTCCCTCAGTGTCATTCATTTCCTTAGCACAAACCTGAGGGGTATATTTTTATCTTCCATTGTTTTGTGTGAGGTGACTCTGCAGAGTGTGGTGTGGGTATGTTTCTCCTCTAAGGCTATTTCTAAGCAAAGCAGTACTTCAATCCCCCCCTTTTTTTTTAAATAGGACTGTCTGATTGGATTATCTTTCTGATGAAGAGGTACAAGGCTTATGTTGGGATAGATTCTCATTAGAATAACAGTGAAAGTCTCCATGGACGTTAATTAAGGCACAGTTCCAATCTATACACTTCCAATCACCTGACCCACATTTGGAAAGGGCTTGAGCTTCAGACCACACCAAACCTCTCAAGTGTACAGTCTGGGCATGCAGGGGACTTTGGACAGATTCTGCGATTGATACCTGTGAAGGTTTGCTGGATAACCAGCTGGGGTGCATTTAATTAATAGCACAAAATCCAATCTATGCATTAAGACTAGCTTACATAATTTAAGACATGTTTTTAGACACATTTATCTGAAAACAGAACTGAAACCTAACAAAGAGCTTGATCTCGCAATAAGAAAATGAAAATTCAAGCTGCTCTAATGCACTGTTTCTCACTTCACAGGCGCAAAAATCCCAAAGTCTGGCAATGAACTATTGATGACGCTGCAGAGAATTAGGCTTTTCCAAAATTGCTGGTAGGAATACAAAATGGTACATCCCTTCTGCGGGAAGATTTGACAACACACATAGGAAAATAACATCTGCAATTTACCCTTTGGCCCATTTTAGATATCTATGCCTAAGCTTGATTGGCAAAGATACATGAACATATATCCATAAGATTATTCATTATGGTAGCCAAAAACATGCAAGTGGAAACAACCCAGTTGCCTGTTGGTTGGTATCTGGTAAACAAACTGTGGTCCAACAGCATGAAGGAGTCTTGACTCAATAAAGGAATGAGCGACTTCTCTCTGTGCCTCTGTAGAATGATTTCTAGGGTATGTTGTTATACATGAGAGCGAAGTACGGAAGTGAGCACTGTTTTCTAGAAAAAAAAGATATATTTATATTTTTAAAATACAGAAAATATACCCAGCTACACACACACACACACACACACACACACACACACACACACACACACACACAGAGTGGTTGGTTACTTTAGGCAAAATGAGAGAATAAGTGAAATCATGAAAAAAGCTATAAACTTTGACTATGTTTTATGGATTTGGAATTATGTCAACATGTTATATAATTACTAAAGTATTAGTATTAAATTAATTTCACCTAGATATAAAAAGATAATAGAGGACCCGGCAGGATGGCTCAGTGGTCTAAAGTGCCTGCTTAAGAAGGCTTAGGTGGCTGCAGGGACCGCGGTTCAATCCCCGGCACCACATGCTGCACCAGCCCTACCCTTAGGGCAGGCTGAGCCAGCCATAATGAATAAATAAACAAATAAACAAAAGTTCTGAAACAAGAAAAAAAAGATAATAGAAACTTAAATATGCATCCAGTTGGTAGAATAAACTCACAGACAGGAACTATTCAAGTCAGCTACAGATTATATAATCTAGGACAAAGAGAACCTTCCTCCAAAAGATTAAAGTATTGCCAGTCATTCTGAGGCAGGGAGGCTGTTTTCTGTTGCTTTAAGGCTATTGTGAGAACACTATATAAAGAACAAATGAGTGCAATGTTGAGTATCCCTGAGAGCCAGGTTTTTGCCATGGGAAAAAGATTCATTCACCCACGGGGAGCACTACACGGTGATTGAGATTGGACTACACTTGTAGTCCCAGTGCTTGGAAGGCTGAAAACAAGAGAATTGCTATGAGCCTGACCTGTGTAGTGAGACCCTGTAGACCCTGTGCTAAATACAAAAAAAAGAAAGAAAGAAAGAAGGAAGGAAGGAAGGAAGGAAGGAAGAAAGAAAGAAAGAAAGAAAGAAAGAAAGAAAGAAAGAAAGAAAGAAAGAAGAAAGAAGGATTTGTTGGACTTCTACCCTGAAACAAAATTAGAAATATTAATATAAATTGATTACTTAATTTATGCTTAAAATAAAACACAGATGTCCAGCTTAATCTCCCAAAAGCTCCTAAGAACAACCAGTGTGGTAGCAATCATTATTCTTACTTTCCAGATTGTGATACCATTTCTCACTGAAAAGAAATGAAAAAAAAGAGAAAGCCAGACATTGTAACTCTGGATGGGAGGTGACACCACTAAAGCTGGAGTCCTGGCAGGCAATGCCAGGGATAAAAGTATGTTGTCACCACACAAATCCAGTCAGTCACACCCAAACTGTAGGCAGCTTTACGACTACAGGATCCTGCATGTTCAACAAGGCTTATATAAAAAAAAAGGAAGAAACAGAGCACCGACTTATAGGATAAAAGAGCACTGAGACACGCAACCAGAAACTGATTTTATTTATGGGCCTTATTTGGACCCTGCTTCAAATAAACAACTTGTAAAGTACACACACACACAACTGAAGAATTTTAAGCACTAGTTGATAACATTAATAAATTGTTTAGCTGCAAGAAAGGCATTTGGGGGCCGGGGAGATAGCTCTGTGGCACAAGTGCCTGCCAGGAGAGTGCAAGGTCATCAGTTCAAACCCTAGTAATGCAAAAAAAAAAAAAAAAAAAAAA
>PVJA010000223.1:94728-144021 GCA_004027025.1 Myocastor coypus | reverse complement strand
TTTATGCAATATATTCTTATCTATTTATGAATCTAACACATTTGATTTTATTGCTTAAATGTATGAGTCTCAAGCTTATAAAGCTGCAGTGAATTTCGTGGGTATCCTAAGACCCAAAGAAAACAAGTGACACTGAAATGCTTCTTTTGCTTTTTTTCTGCCTCCTTCAGGATCAGGTCCCAGGGTGCAGAGACAGGGAAGTGAACCCCAACTGAGACTAGGGGCTGGAATGGCATACACTGTGTGAAGGCCAGGGAGAGACACTGTGCCCAGGGGTCCTGCCTGCAGACAGAAGAGCCTCACAAGACAGCTCAGATCCATGAGCCTGCCCAGAGCCCTTGACCCCTTCCCGGCCCAAGCTTCTCAGCACAGCACCCATCCTGCACTCAGTGCCATCCTTAAAGACAGCTAGGGTGTGAGGATTTGCTTTTTCCTCGCAGGAGGAGTAAAGACAGCAAGAGCCTAGCGCTGAGTTCAGCCAGGTGAGGTCCCTAGCTTCTTGAGTCCACAATGCTCAGCCACTAGCACTTCTCCATCCTTCATCCTCTACATTTTGCACCCTGGGACTGGCCCCAGGTAACATCAGTTGTCAAGGTGAAATCTCACAGCAGTCCCTCATTCTCAGCTTTTTGCACAGTTCAGGTTTGGTTTTAACATCTTGAGTAGGGGGCCGGGAAGGTAACTCTGTGGCACAAGTGCGCCCTGGCAAGTCCAAGGTCATGAGTTCAAACCCCTGTCCTGCCAATAATAATAATAATCGTCATCATCATCATCATCATCTTGGGTATAAGACTAAGTAGTCTACTGTCACATCCAAAAAAAAGGAAAGAGTAGCTCAGTTTTGGGGACACTGCTGCTTAGCACTCCAGCACTAGCAGATGACTGGGGCAATCAGCCAGTGGGAGGACAGGCTTGTTTGAGCTCATGATTTCAGAGATTCCAGTCCATGGTCACTTGGTTCTCTTGCTTTGGGTCCGGCAAAGCAACCGAAGAGTGTGGCAAGTATGTGTAGGAAAGAAGGCCTGTTTACTTCACGACAATAAGAAAGTGAAAAAGGAAGACCAAAAAGGCCCAGGGCAAGTGACCCGACTTCCCCCCACTAGCTCTCCTCATCTGCTAAAGGTTCCTGTACCTCTCGGTGGTGCCCAGGTGGGGAGCCAGCTGTCACCATCTGAACCATTAAGGGACATTTAAGAGCCAAACTGTAATGATCACCTTCCCTTTCTGGGAAGTGAGTATCTTGGGCAAAAGGAAGGCTGTGGGGAAAAGCAGGTCAAGGTCCTGGACTTGAAGCACTTGCATTAGCAGACATTTGGTTTTGTGTAGCTGGCAGCAAAAGTCTCAGGACAGGAAGCCTACCATATATGTGTGTGTGTGTGTGTTTGGTACAGGGTCTCACTATGCAGTTTGATCTTGTAGTGATCTTCCTGTTCTCAGCCTCCCCAGCGCTGAGATTACAAGCATGTACCACCATACCCAGGGCGGGATGGTGCAGCATGCAGACTGGGGGTCAAATCTTGGTCTCTGCACTTGCCAAAGCAGACACTTAGTTCACTGAGCTATCTCACTGGCCCAGGAACCCTACCTTCTTGTGTCTGTAGTTAGTTCTCTTTAGCCTGATAAGAAGTGTTGAGAATTTGTAATTCTTATAGCTTTCAGTATGCCTGTCTGTCTAAAGTCATCATTTTGATGTGGCTTTTTGGAGTTTGGAGGGTAATAAAACATCTTGGTAGTAGCATAGAAATAAGAAGAGGAAAAAAGGAGGGAAGGAGAAAGGTGGAAGAAGGAAGGGAGGAAGAGAGAATACAAGACAGGGAGAGATCGAGGGAGGACAACTATCTGGTGACCATCTGGTAACCACTGCAGTGAAGACTGTCCCAGAGAGAAGTCCCTCAGAGAGTCTGCCTTAGATCAGCAATTAGGTACTAATCAGAACCTGATCCTCGGACAGCACTAATTACAGCAGTTAGGCTTATTTATATTCAGCTGCACTTCTGCTGGGTAAGATTTACTAGTTATTATTTGTGGCACAAATAAGGCAGATGTTCATTCTCTTTCCTGAGCAGACAGCCCACAGGTGGGCAGCCCAGTACTCCAGGAGGTCCCCAGCCATCCCAGGCCTCTGGCTTCTGCAGCCCATCACCATCACCATGTCCCTAGTCCATATGCTGCAGCTGCCTTGCAGATGCAGTGAGGAAGGAAAGAGAGAAGGTCACTCCCTGCTGGTTTCAGGAGAGTCCATTAGAACAACACTGGACAAAGATGAGTTGTAGATCACAGTGCAGTGAGGATGCATTTGTACGGTCTTTCAGATGAGATGTGGTGCTGCTGAGCCAATCATGAGCACTCATTTTGGCACCTAAAACCATAAGGAATGTTGAGGTCGACACAGGTGCTCCCTGCCACGTTAGCTTCGGCAGCACTTGCTTCGACCAACACTCTTCCTGTGACTTGGCCATGAAAGCAGAAGCTGAGGACAGGATGCCAGAGAAGAGTGGCACCCACAGACCCCGAAGGAAAGTCTGGGCCCCTCCTTAGGATCTTTAAAAATCACTTCCTAAAAGTGTTCTTCATTTTCTAAGGGCTAGCTTTCAAATTCTGGAAAGTAAAGTATCAGGAAGTGGCTGTGACAGGTTGCCCTGCATGAAACGGCCTGGCCCATAATCATTGTACCGGATATAATTGGGAGCTAATTTCACATTTCCTGCATATCATATTGGAAAATTACGCTGTCAGATCCATTTAAGGGCTACATGCCAAAGTGAGAACGTCCAAGTCCTGCTCTTTTCAATGCATTTCTGTGGGACTTTTTTTCCCACTAGCTTTAAGACTTAACAATGTCACACCAGAAGCCAAAATCATCTAATTGAGTAAGGTTTTTGAAGTCCAGATATTTGCTGTGTCTAAGATTTTTAAAAATTTACAGGGGACATGATAGCCAAGGGAAAGCTTACTGGGTTTTCCTTTCCTATAAAAATGTCCCTTAACTCCCACCACTGTTTAAATTGAAGATTGCAACACAGGCCAATGCCTTAGGCCTTGTGAGGATCAACTGAGGCTTCCTCACCCATGCCCCACTGAGCCTGTGTAATGAAGGCGTGGTCAATAAGGAGTGAGCAGAGCACTATTCAGGCCACCTCTCGCCAAAGACAGAGCTCTATGACCTGAGTGTACTCCCAGGAGACTTGATATGAGTCTTACCAAAGACTCCTCCAACCTGTATTCTCTTCTGAGCTTTCTCCTATGGCTTTCTTCTGAGCTCTTTTGCAGCGTGTGCTTAAAAGATGTTTAACAGGGAAGACCTCTGTATCTCCTCGTCCCCACAGCATCGCCCATCTCCGGATTGGATGTAAATTCAGTCAAAGCAGTTTTATCTTCTCCTGTGTGATCTACAAAGGGCTAAGACCTGAATGCACATCAAATACCTGATGCAAGAGCTTCTTAAAAGTAGATGAAGCTAGGTGTGGTGGCACACACCTGTAATCCCAGCACTTGGGAGGCTGAGGCAGGAGGATCAGTGCAAGTTCGAGAGCAGGCTGGGCTACAAAAGTGAGCTTGAGACCAGCCTGAACAGCATAGTGAGACCCTGTCCCAAAAAGACAAAAAAAAAAAAAAAAAAAAAAATTGTAGAGGAGATGACTTTGGTAGGAAGACTGAAAGGTAGAGGAAGGAAAGAGGAAAGAATATACTCCTGAGACTCGCTATGTGAGGAGTGGATGGTAGTTTTCCTTCAGAGATGTGCTGTGTCTTTGAGACACAGGCCAAACGTATTGGAAGGCAGAAGTTCAGGAGCTCTAGAGTGGAGACCATATGGACAGAGCCATGGGCTTGGGACACAAAGTGAGAAGATTCCCAAGAGCAGAAGTCTCTAATTCCCAAATACTGTGGGCCAGGAGCTGTGCAGCATGGGATGCACCTGCGATTTCTTCTGATGTTCCCAGTAGTAGGTGTTTTCAGATGAAGCAAATGAAGTTTAGGAAGCCACACTGGGGGCCCAGCAGGATGGCTCTGGACACTGGCAAGAACAATGACTTACATTTTAAAGCACCTGCTTAGGAAAGCTTAGGTGGCTGCAGGGACCGTGGTTTGATCCCCAGCACCACATGCTGTGCCAGCCCTGCCCTCAGGGCAGGCTGAGCTGGCCATAAAAATACATAAACAAACAAACAAAAGTTCTGAAACAAGAAAAAAATAAATAAAATAAAATAAATTTAAAAAAAGAAAGCCACACTGCTAGCCAAGGTCTCATGTCTGGTATGCGATGGAGTTGTATTCTAATTCAGGTCCATTTGACTTCAAAGCTGTATTCACTCCCCCTGTCCTGTACTTTCCAGGCCAGGAAGTCAGGGCAGAGCGTGGACCCAAGGTCATTTGTACAGTGATCAGAGAATGTCCAGGCGGACTCCGGGGATGTTGTGGGCTATGAGCCTCCATGACAGGGTCCTTGGATACCATATTCAGAAGTATATACTTCATCAGTCAAGTTAGGGAAACCACTGAGAACTTCTGGACATTGGCAAGAACAATGACTTACATTTTAAGAGCACACTGGTAGTTACAGGACTGGGTTTGCAGGAGCAGAGCCAGGATCTTAGGATGACCAGTTTGAAAACCACTAGAGTAGTAGTCCAGTAAGATCCTCTAGAACTAGAAAAATGAGATCAGAAAATATATTCATAACAAAATACCTAAGTCATATCAACAATTAAGGGCACTAAATTTAGAATTGAACAACTTGAAGTGTGAATCTAAATTCGTAGTGCATCATACATTAGCTCTTTAACTTTTGGCATGCAACTTTCTCTTTTGCAAATCAAAATTAATTATTTTTTTCTATCAGTATACATTGGTTACACATGGGTACATGTATTTTATATCAGGATTATGAAAATTAGGATTAAAAGAATGGCAGCATAGTTGCGCTGAGCATTTAGCATAATTGCCTAGCACAGACTTAGTGCCCACTAGACACATACCAGTGTGCTGTCACTGTAATGATGTTTATTTAGTATTCCTCAGGGCCCTAGCCTTTCCTGACAATCAAAGAACGAAAGTCTTCAGAGAAGCAAGAAGGATAAATTTAAATTTTTTTCATTAGGATTTATTTATTTAAACAGAAGTTTCAGAAATTGTATTTCTAACCTTTCTTACAGACCTAACCAGTAGACAGGAGAACCTGTGGTGCATAGGGTGAAGTGCACAAATAACACTTTGTTCTTTAGTGAGTGGGAAAAAGTGCAAAACCAATAAGTAGGTTGTGTTGCTGCTGGGTAGCCCCACCCCCACCCCCCGGCATGCCTCTACCATAGCACCTGGGCAAAACCTGCAGGCAGGACTGCCTAGGTCTTCATAGCCAGGAGGGCTGAGCCCTGTGCAAAGCCAACTGCCTCGAGCTTACTCTCTCTGTAAAGTGACTTGTGTTTTGTAACCTTGGTGTGAAGTGTCTAATGCTGAGAAGCATATTTATTTTCCCCAAGGTTACCTAGATTTTTGTGAGAAGCTCAGATTCTAGCCAACAATCTATACCTACTATAATCTGGATGTCTTAGGGTCTCTCACTAGCTAAGAATAGCCATGAAAGAATGTGCTTATGTGTCTTGGTCTACTCCAGTGTTGTAGCAAAATGTCTTACATGGGAAATTATAGACAACAGGAATGCAGTACTAATAGTTCTGATGCCAAGAAGCCAGGATCAAGGCATCAGCAGGTTCAGGGGCTGGTGAAGACCCTTTCTCAGAGACTGTGATGTCTGAAAGTCCTCACATAACAAAAGAAAGGGAAGCACCGTTACACCTCTTAAAAGCACAGTAATCACATTCCTGATGGCTCTGCCTCCCAAGATGGAATTGTCCTAAAGGCTACACCTCCCAATACTGGCAAGGACTGGGTTCAACATGCAAACTTTGGAGGGATGCACTGGAAGCTTGCTGCCTTTCCCTGAGGCCAGGATGGTGAGGATCATTTTTATAGCCTTTATCAGTCCAAGTTCAGGGCTCTAATTTTGAAATTTCCTTCCTTTTGTCTTTTCTTTTATTTTAACATGAATAAAACATAAGAAAAGAACAATAAAAATGATACAGAATTTTCAAACAAGATGATAGAAAATTAACAATCATTATACTACATTTCATCTTCAAAGTAGTTTTTCAGATTATCAGACATAGGCATGCAACATTCACCAAACAATTAAGCATTGTTTCTTTCAATAAACTAATTGAAATTAGTAGACCAATTATCTTAGCTATCTTGTATCTCTATATGTCTATATCTATAATTATCTGTCTCTCTCTCTCTCTATGTATATATTTTTGCCTTCCTTCTTTCTTTTCTCCTTTTCCTCATCCCAGTTTTTCTGTCCTTTTGAACAATTTCTCTTTTTTTCACAACTATAGAGCATAATCATAAGTAAGATAAATCAGACTCATATGTGTAAATTTTGTACTGTCTCTCTAGTGTCAGAAATTGAAAGAGTAAATACCATCCAAAGGGTATAATAGACACACTTTTGTCTTCCAGTTTTATTGGCCCATAGAGAGGGAAGGCTTTGGCTGTTTTCATTGTTGCTCTTTGGTCCTGCCCTTGGGTAGGATCACCGGCCCCCAAAAGGGGCCCCCGTGTAATTAAGCTCTGGAGATCTTGCTCACTGCATGAGAAGCATGCTGGTTGTTCTTAATTATGTGCCACATTGCATATGAGCTGAGAACTACATGTGTTCTTTGTTTCTTGACTTCATATTGAGTAGCGCTTTGATCTACCATGATAGATAGAAACAATGACTTTGGGGCAATGGATCCCGGAAGCAATCCTACAGGCTGCAAAGTGCTCAGGGTAAGAGCATATTTAGAAGTGCACGAATGAAATAATTCAAGCTGAGCAGTCCCCTGTGATATGCTTAGGCTCCTTATGTATCCTGCTATTAATAGCTTATGTCTCCACGGATAGTTCCAAGCATTCCAATTCAATTGACAACTGTAAATTACAATGCAAATGGTGTCGTCAGTGGATGGCCCTGTGCCAAATTACACTACCATTTTTGTAATGGGACAAGTGTGCTCCATGTGAAAATGATGGCTAGCAGGAAGCAGTCAGTTCTCTGCAGAATCTTTTAAACTTGAACTAGTTCCTGCAGAGAGAAGATTCACTCTGAAGTGACCCAATGGGGACAGAAGTAATATTCTGAATGGTCAGTGGTATCCTAGGTACAAAAATAAAGCAGTGTAATTTTTGTCTCATTTCATTATTTTATTTAAGGATTTGGAGGTTTATTTTATTTTATTTCATTCTTTTGTTGTTGTTTATTTTAGGGAAGGGTCTACAGGGTGTTCAGGATCTCACTACTAGATCTGACTTGTAGTGATCTGCCTCTTTGCAGCCTCCCAAGAGCTGGGACTACAGGTGCACACCACCACGCCCAATCTCAATTGCCATCTCAGTGGGACTGGCATGGCAGGCCCAGGGACCAAACCCTAGCCCTCGTGCATGCTTGTAGGTGCTTTAATCAGCTGAAGTATTTGGCCAGCCCTTCATTTAATTATTAAAACCATTAGCTTGCTTGATTGTTTTGGTTTCAGAATTAAGCAACCTTGGCAATCTGACTATCACAGTCATTAAAAGTCATCCATCACAGTGTACGTCACTAAGAGGCTTGATGCCAGCAGCCCCTTAGAATCCATACGCATACATGCATGTACACACATCCACAGATATGTACATATATACGTAGGGCTACATACTAATGTATTCACACACACATGCACACATGTACACATGTACACAGTCATGTAAACATGTGCACACATGTGCAACCACACATACGTCTACTTCAGCAGTAGTAACCACTGCAAATCTGCATGCTTCTTTCTATACAACTGCACAGATTGCTCTCCAACCTGAAGGGCCCACTCCTCCTCCCCGCACATGCACATAACCTGGGCACAGCAGGGTCCCCCAAGCTTACTCAGCCAACGTCCTTCCCAACAGAGAGGCACAGCTGGTGCAAATGAGACAAGCACACGACTGAGCCACACGGGTCCTCAATCAGGACCCAGTCTACCTCTTAGGCAGTGTGCATGACGGAGAAGCTAGCCCCGCTCAGCCCTGGTGACCACGATGCAGCCTTTCTCTGTGGAGGAGAAGAGGTCAGTCTTTGTGTGAGCACTGAGCCAGACAGGCTTGGGGATGCAAGTGGCTGCACAGTATTGCAGTGTCATCTAATGACCACTCCCTTCACTTCTCTGATCTCGCCCCCCAACCCTCCGGACCTCGTTAACGTGGTTTTGATGTCTCACACAGGCACTGGAGCCTCTGCACAGGTCTTGTCATCGTGTGTACCCCCTTCCTCCACACTCCTCGCAGTCTGTGTAGAACGAGCAATGTGACCTGCTGCCTGTGTGCGGGTTCCGGGGGTCACAGAGAGCACGCAGAGCACCATGGCTGCAGACAGTGAGCTCCAGGCCCAGTGCTCTCACGAGCCGCTCTTTCCGGAGCCCCAGCTGGACTATGGCACCCTTTCGGTGCTCTTCCTCGACAATCCAGTTTCTGCAACTCAGCACACCCCTTCCACAAGTGCCAGAGCCCTCCTGCTCCCTTATAATTTGACCCTGGAAGCTGGTGGGGCTGCTCTTTGCTTTCTAAGCAGCATTTCCTTTCCATCTAGTTTCTTCCCAAATAATTTCACTAGGTGGCAGTGAACGGTGAGGGAAAAAGGGCTGCTTTTAGAAGGAAAATCAAAGGCAAGCGAGTTAAGCATTCTAAGGCTTCCAATTATGAATTGAAAACCCGTCGGCGGGCTATGCCATAGGTTACTAAAGGAAAACCACAGCAGCTTTCTGGTCTGCATCCGCTCTTATTCAGTGAGGCCCCAACATTCACAGTCGGATCCCCTCTTAGCACAGTGCTGAGGACTCTTCTCCTTGTATTCATGACATAGTTCAACGTCAAAGGCATTTACTGCCCTAAATAAATTCATTCACTGAGTGTAAGTAGGCTCTGCTCATTCCTTGGGACCTCAAGAGTTTATGTTTGAATGATCAACTGAAACTGTATGTGAGTGTGCACAAGTGCACATGTGTGTGTGTGTGTGTGTGTGTGTGTGTGTGTGTGTTGCCTCTCCAAGGCACAAGGGTATCTTCTCATGATTAAGTCAAGGATTCCAATGTCACTGTCCTTAAGCTAACTTTCCTACATAACCATTGTTTCCTTCTCCCAATCAAGAACCTTCATATAAATTCCATGTTAGGTTTTACCAACATGTAAAGAAATAAAGGCTGTAATTTTTTTTTAAAACTTGGGATTAAACCCAGGTCCTTCACAATGAGCTATATCCCCAGTCCTTTTTAAAGTTTTTATTTTGAAAAAGGGTCTCATGAGGTTGCCCCTATGACTTTGAACTTGGGAAGCTCCTGCCTCAGCCTCTCCGAATGTTAGATTAGAGATATGTATCACCAGGCCTGACAAGCCTGGAATCTTTTATGGCCTTTGTACTGAGAAGTTTCTAAAAGTTCAAATATTAGGGGACACCAAAACATAGTGAGTACACTTTCAATTAGTTTATTTATATGCTTCCTGGTGTTTAGCCTACACGCACTCTGTTTGGAGGGGGAGAAAGCATTTGCAAACTGACTGAAAAGGCTCTTTGCAGAGCCTGCCAAGGCCTGCGCGTGGCCCAAGAGGCTGGCTTTCGGGATGAGGATGTGGCACTCTTCTTACGGCCAGCAGGCCTCTGCTCATCCACTTGAGTTCATCAAAGGCTGGCCTGGGCTCTGGCACAGTGGGTGGGACATAGGGAGCTAGTTCCAGCTGCATCTTCAGTTTCAGCATCCTTCCTGGTCAGGTCACTCTCTGCCACTGCAATTCTCAAGACTGAATGGCTTCTAGTTCTGGCCCTTTCTTAGCAGTCTAAGCATTGCAGCTGCTTCCATCTCTGTCCTGTCTTGGTTCTAGTACACAGTGTCCATTCTTCTCTTGCTAGATAAAGTCTTCTCTTGCTAGATAAAGTCTTCTCTTGCTAGATAAAGTCCCCTCCTGTGTGCCCCCACCTGGCACTGGGACCTACCTATCTGGTGATAGACCTCTCTTCTAAGTTCCAACCAGGTACCTCTGAATCACTGGGTGTTGCAAACCACTGGGTCCCCACTATGGAACACTCCAAGGAGGGCACTATGAGAATAACTCTTGTCTCGGGCATGTACTCAGTGAATACTGATAAGGGTGGCTGTGCTGAGCTCTGTGCTGAGTATGCAGTCACAGCAGAAATGAAACATTGTGGTTACCATCACGGGGCTACAGCTAGCTCCATCCAGGCTCTGACCTCATCCTTGCCTCTCCTGGCTGGGAAACACTCCATCAGTCCACTACATTGATGCAAACTGGGCTCTACTGGTCTTGGGCATTAAAATGACCACCATAGTATTAAGTAAAACTCTTTCGGTATCTGTCAATGGGCAAGTTGGTGTGACCCTTCTTCAACAGGTCAGTGAATCTGAATACTGAATAATTACATAGTCACCGTCTCCCTGAGGCTGCATGGTCAAGGGTCCCTGCAGGACAGCAGCAGACCTGACATCCCTGCCTAGATTGGCAACTGGGACACTGGACACTTCAATTCTGCCTGGCAAACTTGCTACAAGAGAGCTCAGTGTGTCAAGGATGTAAAGAAGCCTCCCCGAGTCCCAGGGTAGTGGGTGATGAAACTAAGCTAGGCCTCACTAGGAAGAGCTCAAGCTGGGGCTGGACTGTAGTGGAAGAGACAGTGGGATTGTCCAGAGGAGCCATGCTAAGTATCTCAAAAGAGATGAGTCTGGGCTGGTGTAAGAATCCCTGTCATTCCAGTTAAGAACTAAAAATTCATTTTACTGCAGTAGAGTGAATAAGGAAATACCAGCGGTCTCTTTGGGTCATCTTTAGAAATGAAGCAGATATGAAAATATATGATAGTAGGGAAACTAAGATTTGAAAAAAAATGTTCAAGAGAAGATGATCTGTAGAAGCCAAAGCAACTTTTTATGTAGCTATTTTCTTTAATGTTATCACAGCAGGGCTGGGGAGATAGCTCAGTAGAATAAGTGCTTGCCTGGCAAGTGCAAGGGCCTGAGTTCAATTCTCAGATAAAAAATAGTAATAATAATAAAAAAATTTTAAAAAACCAACAAAAAATTATCACAGCAGTCAATGCTTAAATTTTTCTTTCTATTTTTGTCCTTTTAAATTTCTTATAACATTTTGTCCCAATTTCACATGCTTTTATCTGGTAATCTGAACAACTAATTTGAAGGTAACATTATACAATATAGCAACCATTGTTGAATTCCTATTTTTATGCTTGGTGAAATTTTGTATCACTTCTAATGTTTGGAGTTTTTTTTTTTAAAAAAACTGTTTTGCATTCTTTTTAGATAATAATAATGAAAGTTCTCACAATAGTGTTTTAAGGGTTTTTCCAACAAGCATCTCCTATGTGAGAGCCACTCGGTATACTGCACACATGTCTATGCACACATATATACACTTAGGCACCCTTTTTTATGAACTATTTATTTCCAGCCCTGGGGATTGAATCCAGGGCCTAACATGGAGTTCTGTCCTCAGCCCTTCTTACTTTTATTTTGAGACAGAGTATAATCAAGTTGCCCAGGTTGATCCCAAACTTCCATTTCTCCTGGTTCAGCCTCTCAAGAGGCTGATAGGCCAAACAGCTCAGCAGATTAAAGTGCCTGCAAGCAGGAGCAGGCGCTGGGGGTTCGATACCTGAGTCTGCCATGCCAGCCCCACCCCTGGGGCACACTGAGATGGCAATTCAGACTGGGCATGGGAGTGTGTGCCTGTAATCCCAGATCTTGGGAGGCTGTAAACAAGCGGATCACTATGAGTCTGATTTAGTAGTGAGATAATGAACGTCCTGTAGACCCTTCCCTAAAACACAAATAGATAGATACATAGATAGATAGATAGATAGATGATAGATAGATAGATAGATAGATAGATAGATAGAAAAATAGATAGATAGATAGATAGATATCTAGATAGATAGGGTGATCATACAGTACAACACCACACCTAGGTGTCATGCATGTTTAAAAGATCAAATATTTTACTTCCATTAAGCAAATTTTGGGTTCCATTTTAAGAAAACTTTTGGAATCTAAGCCTCCTCTACTTTCATTGCTTGGAATCCTGTTTGCATTTCCCAGTTAAAAGGGGCTTCGTGTTGCTTGGTCATTTGTCAATTTATGTAGTCAGAGCCCCGGGGTAGTTACTTTAACATTAGTTTGAGTGTCTAATCTGGGGTTTTTCCTTGATTAAATCTGAAGGCTAAGCATTGATACCTCAAGTCCTGGTTCCAAGCTCTGAAATATATTTGATGTGGGACAGAGTGTCAGCAATACACTTCAAGCAAACTCCTTCCTTGATACTTGACTGCTTGAAACTCCTGGCATCTGATACTCAGAGCATTTTATTCCAGCACTTTTTTTTGTTTGGTTCTTGACATACAAGCCAGAATTTGCAAGTGTGGATGGTGGCATGACCAGGATTCTTCTCAGCCAAAACAATTTGGTACTCAGTGCTTTTGGTACTTGTCATGCCTCCAGGAACAAGTCAATGACATGCCTGTCTAGGGGCCTTGTGATGGCCCAGCTGTGATCCCCCCTCCTGCTTACTGTGACCCCTTGCTCCATAGGCAGCCAGTAAAGGCTAAAGCACAGAGCAGCTGGGGCAGGTGGTGCCTCCTGACTCCAACCTTGCCCCATTCTTCTGCCCAGGTCTTGCTCAGGTCCCTGCAGCGTGGCACCTTTGAAGTGCACTGGCCAGTGACAAGTGTGTCCTCTGGGTCTCTCTCTCAAACTCTGCTGGACATGGCCCTTCCAGGGATTTGGTCTGAGTGTATGAGTTAGACCAGTTCATCTCCTGGTAGTGTTGACTCACCTGTTTTAGTTCCTGGATCACAGATCTGGTGGTGCAGGGCTACAGGAGGTGGGATTCTATGTGCCCCCCGAATACTGCCAGCATACTCTCCTAGGTGGCAGTGACCTCAGCCCCGGGGACATCAGGGAAAAGCAGGACTATCTCTTAGGCAAGATGCCACCTTGGGCATTGTTTTCCAGCCCTACCCCAAAGGCTGTCTGTCCCTGGACAGTTATTTCTAGGCATCTGCTATAAATATTCTCCCGGCAGCCATCTGCCCTGGTGGCGATGGTGGCAGGGCGTTACTATTTTATGTTTACTGCTTGAGTGACACAATCCCCACAGTGCCATCCATTCCTGAGCCATTTCAACTGTTTCTTTTACTTCCTGCAATTATTGGTCCTGCTCTGTCAGGAGAGAGCAAGATTTATTTTATGTTTATGAAAAATAACACATTCGAAGCAATCAGGAACTTATAGGCTCCCGAGGTTTCATCCACGGACTTATAAAGAGAATGAAGGAAATAAAACAAGACCTGGAAACAACCTGGACATCTGGTCTGTGGGTCCCTGCTCCATCCAATAAATCCACGCTCTTGATGATGGGATCTCTCATGGGACCAGAGAGATATTTTCCCACAAGTAAAAATGTTCCAGTTAAACAATATTGTATGTGTTTTGGGAGTTTGGGGGATTTTAGTTGCTTGGAAAGGTGAACTTTTTCTTCCACAATCAATAAGGTGTTTTGAGGCCAAGACCTTAATGAGATAATCATCATGAAAACTGCCATTGAAGCTGGCATGTTTGAAAACACAGAAAGGGGCTGGCCCTGTTCCCAGCAGGCTGGGGAGGGGATAGGAGAGAGGGGCTTTGTTCTCTCTGAGTAGGTGACAGCGCAGCACTGCCCCAGCCCATCCTGTCTGGGAAACGTGCTGATAAGTGACTTCACACCACACATGCAGGGACTGGTTAGCTAGCCAGATGGGGGGACAGGAACAATGGGTGGGAAGCTGGCCAACTGTGGTCTCGCTTGGGGAAGCAGCACCCCCAGAGAGCTGGTGCCAGGGTCCTGTGGGGAAAGAGGTGATGATGGAAGCAAATGGTGACAGTAACATCTGTTAGGAACGGACTTCAAGCAGTGAGGACCCTCCAAAGAAGAGGAGGCTGCGACTTGGCCATGGTCAGAGCATAGTTGAGCAAGCCCCTGAGCTCCTCTGTTGAGGACTCAAATCCCAGCCCTGCCAGCGTCATCCTTGAGGTGCTCTTCCTGAACTTATGCTCCAGGCAGGTAGAGCAGGGACAAGAGACCAGCCACAGTCGACTCTGCTCCACTCCCTGCTCCTCCTAAACCAGCTGGGACCGTGACTTCCTCCATAGGGGAAGCTTCCCTTCTTTCATGTAAAAACTGTCTCAGTGGAAACCTGTAGAAGTGGGTGTGAATCAGGACCAGAGGATGGGTCAGGGAAGAAGTACCGTCGGAAGGGAATAAGCCCAGGTAGAGGTACCCCTAGGAAGGTAGCACCCCGAGAAAGACAGTACTCACAGGAAGCCATGAAGGAAAAGGAAAAGCCAGGCGAATGGCCAAGAAGTGAAGAAATAGCCCAGTTCTGTGTGTTCAGGGAATCTCACACTTGCTTTATGTGGCAGCTCTCCACCATGACTGTCCCCCTCACAAGAACCTTCTTACTCGGAAGATGCTGTTAGGAAGGTGACAGAACACAGGGTGGGAACCTGTGAAAGGATCAGGAAGGAGGAATCGGGAGAGAGCAGATGAGGCTGTGTATGCAGGCAGCTATGCAGGGAGGTGGTGAGGACTTCACTTGAGGTCCCCAGCCTTCCTGGCACCAAGGACTGGTGTCATGGGAGGCCATCTTTCCGCAGATGGGAAAAGAGGAGGCGGCTTGGAGATGGATTCAAGGTGATTCAAAGGCACTCACACCTCAGTCCCCGCACTGTGCAGTTCACAGTAGGCTTGGTCTTGTAAGACTCAAGTGCTGCTGCTGCTCTGTGCTCAGCTGGTCATTCCAGGGCTTTGGGACCCCTGGTTTAGCTGACTAGACATTTCATGATATCAACCTCCCGTGGAACCCATCACAAATGTTAGCACAGGCTCCAGCCTCATCCATGAGACTAATGTATTTTATTTTATTTATGTTTTTATGTATCAGTCATTTAATTAGATTCTTAGTAAGAGATTTAGAACACTAATTTATGAGAATAAATGCCATTTGTCAGAGCAAAATGGCTAGCAGGCAGCCCCAGAGCTGAGGAACAGCTTTGATTTTTTGCTAAAATCTGTGAGTCCACCACTTTCTGATCCAACTTGCACTGCTCTGAAATCTGGTATCTCAGTATGGAAGATCTCACACTGCTGGTGTCTTGGTTTCTACAGACTCTTCTTGAAGTAAGCATCAGTGAGATGTTTGGGGATTTTTACTTTGCTAATAGCAATTTTTGTAGAGATGGCAATGACAATTTTCTGGTGGGTTCTTCGTAGAGGAACACAATTAAGGGTAAAAGGCCCAATCACAAGTAGCAAGCCATTGGCTAGCTGCTTCAGGAAGACCACTCCTTGCCCCTGTGATGCCCAGTGAGGATGATCAAGACGGTGGCTAGAGGGATGCTAGCTCGAAGTTTCCTCACATGCTAAAGGGTTTCTTGCCATGGCTCAAGAGCTTTCAGAGTACATCTTCAGTAGGGTAGTGTCTAGGCATTTTTCAAAGCTTAGCCACCCTGGTACCTCCATTCTTGTCCCTACCAACTGGCTTTGTGATGATAGCAAGAACTTTCTCCTCCTTTTTCTTCTCAACCTTTGATTTAGCAGCTGTGTACTTTCTCTTATACAAAACCTTTTTGCAATACGTAGCAGCTCAGGAGTATCTATCAAGTCCTCTAACCATGACAGGATTTCATCTGCAGTAGAGCTGCCCTTTCTTGGACTTCTTTGCCTTCACCTTACCCTTTTTACCAGTACTACTGGCAGAAGCCTTCTTGGTTTTGGGTTTCTTATCTTTAGTGTCTGGCTTCTCAGTTTTTTCACCCACCATCTTTCAAGCTAGAAAAGAGAGCAAACTAATGTATTTTAAATACTACCAGTAGCTCTTTTGGTCCATATCTAACTACTCAGGCCTTTCTAGTGTCTTATGAGCAGTCACTGTCATCATCCTCAGGAAGAACATGAGCAGTGTAGGACACTGGTTTTAGGAAGAACAATTGGCCTGACCAGGAGAACTGAAGAGTCTTGGGGTAGTCAGCCAGAAAGAAGTCTAGATGGTCAGGACAGCTGTGCTGGGATATTTAAGGAACTATCCCGTGAAAAGTGGGAGTCACTAATGCGAAGAGTCTGTTGGGAGGAATATGTGCGGAGATTCTTCTTAAAACTTCCTTTCCTCAAAATATTCCAAAGGCGCCTGTAGTTCCAGGAAACCTGGCAAGACAGTTCTTCCCTGTTAGCTGGGGCACCGAGCACAACTACAGGGGGAAGGAGGCTCAAATATGTGTTACAGACCCCCTCCTTTCCCAACTGCAAGAGACAGTGACTGCTGAGGACCACCGGGGAATAAAGAGATGGCGACAGGAAAATAGGGAGAAGATGGAGTTGGCCCATCTTTGCTGCAGTGGTAGAGGACCTGAGATCAGAGACCACATAAGTTACAAAGAAGTTTATTTCCACTCACATTCAGAGCCTGGGAAGCTCAGGAGTGGTGGGGTGTATAACTACTCCACATCCAGTGAGGGCTTCTGCTCACTAGAAGTTCAGAAAACTTCAAGGAAGCATAGGTGTGCTAAAGACAAGGCCAGTGATGAGACAGGAATCAAAAGAGAGCCAAGGAAGCTGACAATGCAGTTGGGCACAGCTAACTCCTCCCTTGAGAGTCAGCCCATTTCCATGAGAAAGGAGTTAACTCATCCAGGAGGGCTCAACCCTCCATAAGTCAAACACCTCCCATTAGACCCCACCTCCCAAGGGTGCCACATGAACAGCCAGATTTCAACTTGAATTCTGGAAGAGTAAACCATAGATGGATAGACAAATAGATGGACTGATAGATGGATGGACAGACGGACAGATGGACAGATGGACGGATGGATGGATAGATGGATAGATGGATGGATGGATGGATGGATGGATGGATGGATGGATGGGCGGATGGACAGACAGACAAACGTAGGACCTGGGGTCCACTAGAAATAAATATGAAGATGTCTGTGCTAACCAATCTTGCACCAGGGAGATAAGCGAATCAAGACTCAGCTATAGGTTGCAGAAGGCTGAAGATTAACCACAAAACACTTCCCAAAGCTGAATAGACAGGTTCAAGCTCCAAACGAGCAGTCCTGAGGCCCCAGGACACATTTGGTTTGCGTGGTGGGGTCAATGATTCTCCTTTTGTTATTTCAGCCAAATCTCCACATAGTGCCCTTATTTCCCTTTCCCCATTTACAGATAAGGAGGACCTAAAGGGACAAAAAGGCCAAATGGATTAGCATCCCAGATGGCTATGCAGCCTCCGACAGCTTCTGTTGTCTCTCCAGACACCAGGGAATCCTGATTCCCACCTCCTCAGGACAGGCAATCCCTGAGCATCTTCGTCTTCTCTAACTCAGCGGGAGTCCCTGCAACTTGAGATTTCCAAGTTAATTTTCTTGGTCTTCTCTCTGTTTCCTCTTCCATCATAGTAATGTGGTATATATAGTGGCCATGTTTAGATTAGTTATTGATTGTAAATTACTTTGTAGTCAATACAGTGTAGAGGCTATTTAAATCATTATACTGCGTTAGGCACAGTCTGAATAGGAGGTGTGATCTCAAACTATGGAGAATATTTGAAACATTATCAAAACAAAAGATGCATTGCCACTAATCCCCATCCATTCAAATACACTCATTCTATTGTTCTCACTACTTTCTGAAAAGATTCTGGGAGTCCTCAGACATTTCCTTGAATGTCTTTAGTTGCTCTGTCAGGTCTACTTCAATATCTTCCATCAGTTCAGTGTTTAGTTTCATGATCATTTTGAGTTGGGGAAAGAGTCAAAGTCTCACAGTGCCACATCTGGAGAATGAAGTGGGTGTGGACACACCACAGGGTTTGACAAAATGTTTTAAACAGATTTAGGATATCAAGGCAGCCACAGAAAGGCAATGAGGAAAGAAGACTTCTAGAAATACTTTAGAAAGTAGCAAGTGAGCCAGGCATAGTAGCTCACAGCTGTAATACCAGCACTGGGGAGGTTGAGGCAGGAGGCTCACTGTGAGTTTGAGACCATCCAGGGCAACATAGTACATTCAAGGCCAGCCTGAATGCACAGTGAGAAGCTGTCTCAAAGGGAGCTGGGACAAAAATGATGGGCTAAGTGTGAGGAGGAATATTCTGAGGAAGACTAATAGCAATGCGTCTTTTACTATGATTTTTAATCTTAATTTAAACAATCACCTTGTGGTCACATGTCCCTGTTGGATGGCTATTTCTCACAGAGGTAAACTGAGGTCAGTGTGCCAAAGCTGACCTCAGGGTGTCAGCTCAGTGGCACTGGGCTCTATTGTGAGTTCCTTCAGGAACCAAACTACTGATGATGTTATTCCTTGTAGTCTCAGTGCTTCAGCCCCATACAGCACTGCCAGGAACACCAAGCTGAGGAAACACTTGAGAAAGACAATGACAATTGTAACATCCCTTAGCTCTTGTGCACCTGCTGACATGAGCAGTGCTTGGCCTGTACAACCTCTTCTCCCCCCTCACCCTCACAGGAGGGTGAAATGACACACTGTGTGACTCAGAGCCTGTGCTTTCATGTACACACTACACCGCTCCCCACTAGGGTGGCCAACCGGTCCTAACTTGCCTGGATGTCCCCAGGTCCCAGCAAACCTTGCTTCACCGCAGGCACCCTGGAACGGTTTCTCATGAACACTCACAGGCACATACCACTAACATTAAGAAACACGCAATTCAAAAATTCTGGGGCTAGGAGAGACTGAGGAGACCCATCCAGGAAGTCAGCCAGCTGAGCTCACAGCAGAAAACTTACTGATCCAGCTCTACACTGACTGGTGGCAGAGGCAGTGTTTCGGGTTTCTGGGAACTCAGAAGACCACAATCAAGTCCACTGGTGAGGAGTTTTTACGTGACTATGATCATTGACAATTCTGAAAAAACATGCATCATGCAGATGCTTAGAGGGCTAGCACATAAAACATCTTCAGGATAAACTTTCTGCGCACCGCTAAGCTGTAAACCCTGAAGGCATGGTCAAGTCCTGAGATCAGAATGTAAAATTACCACATCCCTGTGAGCTGAAGATGAAGAGAGTTTATAATGAAATACTTTTCAGCCAAATTTGGTAACCCCAAGTTCTTTCGAAAATAACTTTATTTTCTACTTTATGAGAAGATGGAAGTCACTTTTTAAAAAATTCTATGGGGAAATTATTGTTTTTTTTCTTCCTAACAATTTTAAACAGGGGCCCAGCAGGATGGCTCAGTGGTCTAAAGCGCCTGATTGGAAAAGCTTGGGTGGCTTCAGGGACTGCGGTTTGATCCCTGGCATCACATGCTGCGCCAGCCCTGCCCTTGGGGCAGGCTGAGCCGGCCATAAAAAAAATGAGTGAATAAACAAAGGTTCTGAAACAAGAAAAAAATAAATAAATAAAATTAAAAATTCTAAAAAAAAAAATTTAAACATACATGAAAATTCAAATATTTGATAGCAACCAACTCCATATTCCTATTAGTGAATTGGAAGCATCATCAGAAGCTGAATTATCAAGACTAATTAAATGAACAGTCGAGCTGTTGGGAAGTTGTCCACAGGTGGATCACTACAAGTCTCATCTAGTAGTGAGATCCTGAAAAGCCTGTAGACCCGAAAAAGTGGACTGATACGTTTGAAAGATAGTTTTGTTAATGAATAGAAACCACAGTGAGCTTTCTGATTAGCCTCTAGTTAAACAGATAATTGAATTAATCAGCATATCCCTTCCCTGGTTTACCTAATTGAGTTTCTTTCTTTGGAGATAAACAGAAAAGTACGCTATTTTTTACTTATTTATACTTACGTTAAGTGTGTAAACTTACTACACAATTACATATTAAGAGTAGAAGCGTATGCTTTGAAATGTGGTGTAGGCTACAAGGACAATCTAGGCACAAAATACTGGCTGCTCATCATATTAAAATTAAAGGCAGAGAATTTCGAGGGAAAAACTGAGTGGAAGTGAACTCGTGTTGGTCTCAAAGAGGCGTGGAATCTCAGAACCAGGAACTGAACTGATGATCCCCCGCTACTGCAATGAGCAGTCCATGCACATCCTTCAAGCTCGTGAATCCCACTTGGGACCAGGAAGATGATCCGTGTCCCAGTTGTGACTCCACCAGATTTTCAGAGAGGAGATTATCACAGCACTATGAGTGTCAGTGAGCCAATGGGAAGATGGCCCTTGATGGCCTCGGCCTGCAACACAGCAGGGCTCATCCACCCCGTAAGGGAGGTACCTTCATGTCCGCTGTACACATGGCCACTGGACTGCCAGGCCAGCTCTGTAACCACCAGCCTCTGAGTCCTGTCCTAGCCCTCTGCTTTCTAGAGGCTTGCTGATAAGGGAGGCGGCAGAGAGGAGCCTCCTCTAGAGCTTGCTGAATGATGGTATTAAGCTTATGAACTAAAGAGAAAAATCAGTTGCTGAAAGCTATCGTTTGGGCCAGGCAGAGTGGATTATCTGTGATCTCAGCCCTCTGGGAGGCTGAGGCAGTGAGACTGAAAGCTCAAGCTCAGCCTGGGTAACTAATTGACTCAAAATAAATAATACAAGACCCAAGATTGATGTAATGAGGTAACTGGGTGTGAAGGTCCCAGGTCCAAACTGCAACACCACCAAAACAAACAAGCAAGCAACAAAAACTCTACCATTTATGTAGCACTGAGTAGAATCCAAGCTGTATACTGGGTTCTTTACACAGGTGCATATAAGGTGGGCATTGGCATCTGTGTGATTGTATATTGAGACAACCACAGAGGATTTGGCCAAGAGCACTATTTTAAAACTAAGTCCCCAAGAGATGGTGCAACAGTGAAGCCCACACAGAAATGGAACCCATCCCTGGCAGTGAAGTGGGGACTGACCCCTTCTGGGTCACTGTGATCAAAATGTTAGTGCTAGGCAGGGAGGTCGAAGGGCGGTGATCCTCCCCTTAGGTCAGTGAGCAGCAACTGCCACTACTGCCAGGAAGCTCAGCTGCAGCCTGAGGCAGTGGAACAGGGGCCACAATCAGAGCAGAAGAAATGAGCAGGGGCCTTGGATTCCCCAATACAGGATATGAGTTTTTCTGCTGCAGACAATTGCGGGCTATCATGTGGGCCTTCCATCCACTCCTATTAATCTCTTTTCAGAGGCACTTGCATTTGTGGTATGGTGGGCCACATCGGAGCTGCCACTATACACACTGGCCAAAATGATCTTTCCTTTGTTTGACACTCCCCAATTTACCATTTGGTCCCACCACATCCCCTCTTTTGTTGGTCATTTATGTTCATGTTCCTGTTCCCAATTGCCAGGGCCTCTCACTGAAGGAAACACTGCAATGGACAGACTGCTGATTACCTTCCATCTGCCCTCGGTGTGTCTGCTCGCAGATGGGTCTCTGCTCACCAGGAAGTTTGAATCACAGCGTTAGCACATTTGAAGTGTGATCAGGTGCTTCTAGAACAACTCAGGTTTTCATTTAGTGATCTCGGAGCTGCCCATGGAGAGAAGGTGTTGGGTAGCTATGCTGCTGTTCGTGCTTTGTAGCAATGGTGCTCATCCCTAGTCTTTCGATTTCATTTTTGACAATTTCCTGTTTGCTTTTCAAACATAAATAAAGGAATCATGGCAGAAAGAGCAACCTGGCCCAAGTATCTCCCATGCGGTGGTGCACACTAAGAAGTAGCAGTCCATAGCAGATGAAAATCTGTCGGCCTCTTTGGTCAATGGCACAACTTAGCTCTGCCCTTGGGTGTGATCCCAGACTGAAGCTATGGCTGGAGGACCTGCTTTGCCGGGCCTGTTCAGCCCTAGGGGGCCTGAGGATTTAGTCAAAAACAAGGAGTGAAGTGGGAGTCCCTGTCACCTACCCCTACTCAGAGAGGGTAGCAGAGCCTGGGAGCCACACACAGGTCTTCTGCATCTTGACATCTGTGTTCTCTTTACTTCGTGTTATCAACCCAGGGGCCAGACCTGGCTGCCTCACCTCTTGGCGATCTGGCTTGTTTTCTTTTGTTATTCTCTAGAATACAATAACAGCATGAAAATCCATACCATAGGACTGGTAGGAGGGTGGAATAAACAAAGGAAGGACTAAGTAAGCGCTTCAAAGTGCTTATACAAGACCAGGGTCCCTCAGAATCAGCTTCTTATGAGAAGGTCTAGCTGGCTCCTCTCAAAACTCAGGTTCCAAATGTGAGAGTCCCACCTTTGGTTTTAGGGTTGTCTCCAGGGTAGTGGTTGGTGCCAGAGCTGCTTGCAAGCAGACAGGTTTGATTTTGACTCTCATATCACTGTTTTAGTAGTTCTATATGATAAGCCACAAAAGCTTTTTTGTTTGTTTTTATTTTAAGGGAAGGGTCTACAGGGTGTTCAAGATCTCACTACTAGACTGAACTCAGAGTGGTCCACCTGTTTACAGCCTCCCAAGAGCTGGGATTATAGGCACACACCACCACCACCAGTCTCAACTGCCATCTCAGCAAGCCCCAGGGGCAGGGAGCAGGTGCAGCAGGCCTGGGGATCAAACCCCTGGCCCCTGTGCCTGCTTGCAGGAGCTTTAATTCACTGAGCTATTTGGCTGGCCCTAAGTCTCTGACTTTGAACTGAGTCTTTGTCTCAATCAATAGATACTAATTAATACCTGTCTCATCAGATAAGACATGCTAGATGTTGAGGATATATAGTACATATTCTTAAAAATAAATCATTCAACTCTTTGTAACACTACCACAGGGCACTGCAGACTACTCACAGTCTAATCCACCCTGTTAGTGACTATCTGCTGTCATGTACAGTGGCCTGAAAGTGCTATGCTGTGTAGACCCCATTTCAGCCAATGAAGATCAGCCACTAAATGAACTGTGCCTGCTCTCCCCTCACCTTTATTACCCAGGCTTCAGGGATACTACACTATAGTTTGGGTTGCAGCGACAACTGTGTCACTGTGTGCAGGACCCAGCTGCGGAGATAGCCTGGCACTGAGGCAATTCCACAGAGCAGGTGCCCCCTGTCTGAGGCCGATCCCCACCTCCCCTGCTGCAGGGCCTCTAGCTTCTCTCAGGGAAGAAAGGTTAATGCCCTCACAACGCTGCTTGCACTGGTTATCAAGAATGACTGCACTGCACATCTGTTGCAGACTCCAAGCCAGGATATTCATAAACATATCCTAGATTGTATCTGTGTTTTCAACAATTAGTAGAAAATCTGCGGAAAGTATGGTTTGAATTAAGCTGAGCGTAACTCAATAAAAATGGTCATAAAATGCTGAATGGTCTCGGACAGTGGAAGACTGTGGGCTTTGGAGCCAGATAACCCATGTGTTAGGCAGCTTCTGTTGCTATAATGAAATACCTGAGGAAATCTACTTAAGAGGAGGAAAGGTTTGTTTTGGCTTAGGGCTTCAGAGGTTTCTTTCTGTGATCACCTGACCTTGTCCCTCTAGGCCTGTGGCAGGCAGAACACCATGGCAGAGAGCACATTGAAGACCAAAGCTGTTTACCTGATGGCTGCTGGGAAGCAAAGAGAGAGAATGCAGGGAAGGGCTGAGGTTCTGACTTCCCTTTCATGGCCATGCCCCATTGAGCTCCCACAAGGCCAGGACCTCTGGCATTTCCATCATCTTCTCCTAGGAACACCATCAGTTCTTATTGCACATGAGGTGTTCAGTGTAGCACAGTTCTTGGCATTGTCACCATCATCATCATCATCATCGTCATCATCATCACCATCATCATCGTCATCATCACCATCATCATCGTCATCATGATCATCATCATTACCACCATCATTATCATCATCATCATCACCATCATCATCGTCATCATGATCATCATCATTACCACCATCATTATCATCATCATCATCACCATCATCATCATCATCATCACCATCATTATCATCATTGTCATCACCATCACCATCATCATCATCCTTATTATTATTTCTCATTGAGCCGACCTTGCTATTGACCCTTTACCTATGCTAGCCTCAAGCACTCCTGTGAGGATGCATCCCATTACTTTTCAATGAGAACTAAGTCCCTGCTGGGTCAACTGTGGCCTGGACTCATTTCTGCCCCCCTGCCTTGTGGCTTCCTCTTCCAAAGATCATGGTCATGGGGACCTCTCTCCACTGTTCACTCTGAGCCTTCCACCTACCTACATGGGTGCTTGGTAGATGCCAGAGGCTGGCACTCAACCAGGCCTGCTATGACTGTGTCTAGATGTCCTCCAGGAAGCTGCATGTTGTTGTAGGTGAATTTTTTTCACAGGTGGCTGCACCTAGAGTGTGTGATGGGGGTCAATTCGTGGTGTGGTGCTAGGTGAAAGGTGCGCATGGGTGCTAGGACTAAGGGTACACTCTCCATAAATACCCTTGACAAGGTACAAGGAACAGAAACAGCTGTTTGGCTTGCTTCTTTTGCTACTTTCCACCCATCACAAACTGTTTCTCCTCTGCGATCCCCTTCCTCCATGCCGCATGCAGATTGCAGACTGAAACTTCTATAAACCATAAGCTAACTAAAGCTTTTCTTCCTTTAACTTGTGGGTATCAGGTATTTTTGTCTCAGCAATACAAAAAGTGACTAAGACAAAGCCCTGGGGTTTAGTCCAGCTGCCAGGTGTAATAATAAACTGGCAAGTGCCCTGTGGTTTCCTTTTGGTCTTGCTGTTCACCCTTTTGCAGGCATAGTTAGGAGTTCAGTATCAGAAAGCACTTCAGCACAGACCCTGAGATCAGCTACTGTGGTTTTATAAGTCATGGAGAGTTTATTAAAAACTAAATTGATAGCTAAAAAGACTCTGACTAGGAGAATCCCATAAATTTAATGGCACTTATTAATTTATGGGCTATTACTGCTAAATGAGTAATCTCCGTATAAAAGCAGTAAAAGGCTGTGATTTAGTTAGCATGGTGCTTGCTGTCTGCGCTTACAGAGATGACGATGGCTGGTTCGTGTCTGAGCCGGCTCAGCCCCCCAGGGAGTGCCTCTGATGCAACCTGTGGGCCTGTCTCTTCTCAGAGCCGCTGACTCGACACAGATACCTTGCTGAAATCAATGTGATCGAACTGTAGCAAATGGGCAGCAGGCAACCCATGAAGCGGAGAGACCCCCAACCCACCGCTGACCACCGCAGGTCCCTTTCCTGGCCCTTCCTCCTGCAGATTCTAAACTCTCATTGAATATCCATCCCTCAGGCTTCAGTTTCTTAGTATACAAAGTGAGAGGTTGGGTTAGTGTGTCTCCAGGTCCTCTTTCCAGGATCCAAAGACTGGCGTGGTTCAGCAAACCAGTGGCCTCAAATGAGAGAGACTTGAGTATCTCAGCCAAGGCACCGACACGGTCTGAGGAATGAGTGCAATGCCTACAAAAGATTGTACCCTTTTATCAAATTGCTGCTCCCCAAGAATCAAGCGAGAGGGTCCAAAGGCCCCTAGGCTCCCCTGCCACAGGCAGGGCTCTCTTCCCACAGTAACCCTTTGCTTAAGAGCCCACCCAAGGTGCGCTGCTGCAAATAGGTAGTGGGAGCTGGGCTACCCAGGCCTGGTGCTGTTTTAGATGGAAGCCCCCTTTCTGGCTTAGTTCCAGCTCTACAGTAGAAGTCTTCAGTGGGCAGGCAATCAACACAAGTGCGGCCCAGGGCAGGAAGTGGGCTATTTAAAAACACTATGTCCAGCCCACCAGGTGCAGGTGCTAGGGAACTGGACTGGGACTCTGTAGATGCCAAGCCTGCTGCCTGGCATTATGCCCCTCCTGTGCAGCCTGGACCCTGGCAAGCAGGGGTAGTTACAGCAGCTTGGCCCCTTCTGCCTCCCTGGAACTGCCCATGCTAAAATCTGCCACACCAGCCAGACCCAGGGGAGGACTTCACATTCTGATTCACCTGGTGCCCTGGCACTGGCCACACACAGAACATACAAGCCCATGATTGGATTCCCTGTGCTCAGCTTCTGGCGGGCTCAATGAGCCCTTCTGCCCTGCCTATCCCCACATTTGATTTCTCAGGACAGCAGGTGACCAACACAGAGACCTGAAGTCATCTGGCTCTGAGCTGCTCAATCCAGGCAAGACGATGGGTTATAAATGCTGTTGTCACAGATACCTAGATGCACCATGGGCATTTGAGGTACCACTGAACACACAGAACCAGAATAAAACAGACTGCTGCTCTTTAAGCACAATAAAATTATTGCCTAAAAACACTGTAGACTCCACCCTCTAATTAATTCTGCTACTTTGCTGGCTTGATTATTTCACAATCAGCATTGTACATCAAAATGTTGAATCAGGACTCCTAATTTTCATGAATGAAAATGGTAGAAAACATTTGTTCTTTTCTTTTTTTTGTTTCACTCAGAGCCCTCACACTGAGTTACATCCCTAATTTTTTATTTTTCACTCTTGAGACAGGCCTTGCTAAGTGGCTGTGGAACCCAGATCACACCTGAACTTGCCATCCTCCTCTCGCCTCAGCCTCCTAGAGTGCTGGGATCACAGGTGTGTGTCACCATGTCATCACCATGCCATTTACTACTTTTGTCCAATTAACTTTCATTTCCGTTTCACGATGTGACTATACTCCCAACCGTGGGGCAATGACTCACATTAGCCTCTGTTCTGAGTGCTTTCGGTAGCACTGTGTAGCACTGTCAGTCTTATACAGTGATTGCTGTTGTCAGCCCAGGGCTGTGCATGAGAAGGAAGTAGAGCCAGGAGTTCACCTCTGTAGGCAGCAAGTGGCAGAGCTGGAGTCTGACCTGCCTGCCAGTAGCTATTTTTAGGTCTGCATTTAGGCAGACCAGTGCTGGGGAGGCAGAGACGGGAGGATAGCTACAAGTCTGAGCTGCGTAGTTAGACTCTGTGCCAAATAAATAAAGACATAAAGAAATAAAACTGTTTTAAAAAATAACAAGAACAAAGACAAAAACAAAACACCATAATACAATAAGAGTGGTACATGATTTCAAACAAGAACAGAGAATTAACAGTGGTTGTCATATTACATACTGTTACTCAGACTGTCAGACACAGGCATGTAAGATTGATCAAGCAGTTGAAACACTGGCTCCTCCTCTCTATGAGAAGATGTGAATTTGAGCTTCATTGTCTTTGGACGTTAGGAAACTTCAGTGACTTCTTTGAACATTTCTTTACCCATCACACAGGGGTCACAACCCCCACTGACACCCTAAAGAGTAAGGGCCAAGCAAAGTCTAGACGTGCAGGGCTATAAAATACTATCCATACAGGACAGCACCTTGTACAACATAGGTGCTCAATAAAGAGTAGCTAGAAGAGGTCATTTTCCCACTGATCCTGTGCCATCTGAGGCCTCCATGGGTCTATACAGAGGAGAGGGAGGCTTTCCCTTGACCCTGCAGAATGCATGCAGACCCCGAGAAAACATAAGATAGACTTTAAGACTTGACACAGGTGGCCTCAGAATGGCCTAGGATCATGCTGTTAGGGGTGGTCAAGGCAGTTCATATCCCTGCTTGGTGTGGTTTGGGGACAGTTTTGTCTGATGACAAAGGACAAAGCAAAATGACTCTTCCGCTGGGATTCCAAAGGGATGGCTCTGAGACTGTCATGCCCAGGGTTGTGCTCAGATTCCAGCTACACAGAGGAAGCCCAGCCAGCAGCCAGTGGCTTATAGCTACAATGATTCGTTGGCAGAAATGGTCCCTTGCTGTGAGATGCTGCCTGTGCCAGAAGCAGGGCCATTCATTCTTGAAGTCAGTAAGATTATAAGGTGGACTGAAGCTGTAGTGAGTTACCATTGTGTAACGTTTTTCTCCATTGGGATCATCTCATAAAATTTTTTCCTTTTCTTCTTCCTGACCCATGCACGGTGCATGTTGTTCCGGTGCTGCTGAGCACATGGAAGACACATGCCACACACATGTGCTTCTCATAGCAAGCAGCAGGGCAAGTACTGAAGAAGGATGCTAAGCTTGCTGGAGAAAGAGACTCTTTATTTCAGAAGGTCAAAATCAGTAGCTAGATTTAGTTACATAATCCTCTGGGCAGTGGCTAGAAAAACCTCGATTTGGGCAGATTTGCTTCTCCTGTGTTTGCCCCTAAAAATGAATGCATTCATCAGATCGTAAGGGGAAGCAGCTCCAAATGGATCACTTCTCACAAAATGCAGCAGTAAGCTGTCATGTTTTGCAAGGCCTCCACATTGACACAAGTGACCTCCTAGTAGCAGGGCAAGGAAAAGCCTTTGCACCCAGATGGAAGGGGACACAAAAGTGGACACTTTGCCAAATACGGGTACTAATGGCCATGAATGCTTACAGCACAGTTTCAGAATTTAGAAAGCATCTTCTCTTTGACTACTCCCTGTGAGCCTCATAACAAACCCATAGAGGTCAGGGGGTGGCCATTATTATGATGGTTATTATTATTATGATTCTCACTTGGTGATGAGAAAACCAAAGCTCCAAGAGGCAAGTTCCTGTCAAAGGTTCCTCAGGCACTAGGGACCAATGAAAGACCTGAATTCCAACTGGCAGGGCTCAAATCTCAATGCTGATCATAATCCCCAAAGACCCAATCATGAACCCTGTAATCCTGTACGCTGAAATCCCCAAAGATCCAAATCCCTGAGCTAAAAGCCCCCAGATCGCAATCCCAAAGATTGAAATACTGAATGCTGGAATCCTAAGAGGACAAATTGTAATTGTCACTGAAAAAAAACAGTCATAGGAGGCAGGAAGTGAAATTCTAAGGATATGATTTATGTTTTCAGTTATGGGTGAGACAGTCGCATCGTGTTATATAAAACAAATATCTAGAATCCTAGAAAAATGTAAGCAGTTTTAGAGTTCTAATTTGCTTATGCATGCTTTGCAAGTTTGACTCTGTCAAAGCATATCATTACAGTACTGACTTAGTTTGTCAGCATTGTGTGCAACATAAAAACCTTGATACTGCCTAAATGAGTGAGGACAGAGTCCATTTTTACATCCTCGTTTGCAAGCATGAACCCCAAGCTCTCAGCTCTGCGAAGTAGAGCATGCAGTGATGAGCCATAACGGATCCTGATAGACACTGTCAGCAGACCTTGAGTTAAGTCTGCCATGCTGTTTCAAATGACAATAGTGACCACACAGGGTGCACACAACTATCAGCCACAGGGATGCGAATTTACATATTTCACTTTTGAACTATTTCTTTACAAATATGCTTCCTCTGCTCATAAATGCATGCTCATGCAGTGAGAGATCTCATTAGTGTACCTGGTTGCTTGTGCTTGGAAAATTGTGATCTGTTGTCTATTTTATTGTCTTAAAAGGCTGTCATATCTCTCAAATAAGTCCCTTTTTAAAGGTATAAGTACCTCTTAAAGAATTTCTTCAAACAACATTTTTCCAAAATTATATTTTTAATCTGTTCTTTTAGAATTTTAGGCTTTAGGTGTCTTGATTTTCTGGGATTTCAACCCTTGGGATTATGTCATTCGGACCAGGCCCAATAATCTTTCCTGCTGATGAGGGAAAGTAACTTTCAATAGAGCTGGAAGGCTGAGGAGGAGAGGATTATACTGCCATGTGAGCCCGTCTGCAGGCTCACCCTCCGCTCCACACTCACCCTTTCCCCATCATGGTACCACTTGGGCTTCTGTAGCAGCACCTAGGTCCCCTGGCATCTCCTTGGTCTTCTGAGTGTTTGAGTGGCACCGGGCTGGCTCTGCTGGAGATGGTCTGGCCTTCTTGGTCCAGGAACTCTGCAAGGAGGCTCAAGGTGCCAAATGCTAGCACCTCTCAGGGCTCCCCTCTCCTGGGGGCTCAGGCCACCGTGAACAACTTGCTGCTCAGGCTCCTGTGTATCTTTCAGCCCTTGTTTCCTTTTCCTATCCTCTGTAGATCTTGGGTTCCTAGGTTGGAAGATAGAAATAATAATAATCACTGTTTATTGATGAAAGTGACTCTTTAAGCCTTCAAAAAGAGGCAAGAGCTAGTCATATTTGCCTTTCTATATCAGACTTATTCCACTTAGCATAATGTCCTTCAGACTCATCCATGTAGCAAATCTTTTTATCCACTCAAGCATAATGGTGAAATAGTATTCCAGTGTGTGTGTACCACATCTTCCTATCTATGCATCGTCTCACAGAAGCACGAGTTAACAGTGGTTACCAGAGGAAAGGGTAGCTGGGGAGAGGAGATGGGGAGGTCAAGGCTACAGTTAGCCAGGAGGAACCAGTCCTGGTGCTCTACCAGCTAGTTGGGTGACAAGAGATAATGAACAAATACTGTGTATTCCTGTTTTTAGCACTGGGAATGGACCTGAGGACCTCTTGCCTACCACATAGTCACTGTATCACACTGAGCTATATCCTTGGTCCATGTACTGTGTATTTCAAAATAATTGAAAGAGCAGATCCTAAATATTTCACCCTGAAGAAATAATAAACATTGGAGGTAACAGATAGCACTCATTGCCCTGACTTGGTGATTAGACGATGTACACATGTATCAAAACATTAGTCTACTCTATAAAATTATATAATTAGTATATGTTAATTAAAAATGAAACTATGGAGCTTGGGGCACAGCTCCATGGTAGACTGCCTGGCTAATCTGCACAAGGTGCTGGGTTCCATTCCCAGCACCATAAGAAAAACAAATGAAAGAAAAGAAAGAATAATAAATACTGTATAATGTATTTATTATTACAGTGATGAATATGATAGTGAAGAAAAGCAGCTAGCCCATGCCAGGATTGCTTAGGAGCCAAGGCGCTATTCCCCCACATGCCTCCATTCTGCCAATAGAGCAGCACTGAGTGAGCCAGTAGGGCTTCCGCTAGGACCTAAAGTGTTTACAGGAGCGAGCAAACCTGTAGAAATATGGGACACCTCCTCTCTGGGTGCAAATGTAGCTGCAGCATGTGATGAGCTCATCTGGCCCCTGCACACCCCTGCACACCCCTGCAGACCCTGGTCTTGGCTGATGCTAGAAACTGGCCCAGGTTCTGATAGAGTTTTAAATAATGAAGCTCATCTTTCTTGGTCTCTGCTGTACAGAAATGGTCAACTAATTCTGTATAATCTCCTCTCCCTGCCCACGGATTCACAGCATTGCACTTCCTGAAGTGATGGCCTCACACCACCCAAGAGGAAATCCCTCGTCCAACCACTCAGTCCCATGTGGGCCCCATGGTCAGTCATGTTATCTTCTTAACCATCTCCTTGCCTGAGGCTCCTAAGGGGACTCAGCTTCCCTTCCCATTGTGGGTGAGCCTAGCCATTCAACTACATGCCTGTATCCCCTCCAGGGACTCAAAGTGCCAGGGGCGGAGCCAGTGCTCCAACACAACAAGGCTCTTTCAGATGCCCTTAGTGGCCTGTGGGATGAGCTGCATCTTCTTCTGTGTGTCCATGGGGTGTGGACTCTGAGAGCTTTTATTCTTTTGGGAGCAAGACCCGGGGTGGCTTCTCAACTATGATGTTGACTATGTTGCTTTTATCATCTGCATGTATCCAACATTCAGCCATGAAATAACTAAACACTCACCTTTTGAAGAGGCATGTGTGAAACATCCGCACTCCTTTAACCTCATCCTCTACTCTGGACTAGTGGGGAGCCTGGAGCTCAGAAGTCTGGTCAGAGTGAGTGACTGCACCCCAAGGCACATGGTGAAAGTCACATCCGAGCCAAGAGATGGGCCACCCAGCTTCCCAGCTTGCTGCCAGGTACAGTCTGTGGAGTGTTATCTCAGGCATGTTTCCCTATCTCTGGAATAAAACACCTGACACTCACAACTTGTGGATTCTACCCAGGTGCACCTGGCTCCAAGACAGCAACTGGGTGACAGAGGGGCCTGGTAGAAAAAACAGATGCCTAAATGATGGCATTCAGAAAGTGGGACAGAAAGGAGGAGCTGGGAAGGAGGTATACCTTTTCAGGTCCCCCCACACACACACACACACAGTCTCTTCTGACAAGGCCTGGCCTCTAACCAGGCTCCTCCTGCCAGCTGCACATTCATGTGTGGATGAATCTACTGCACACAGCATAGCACCCCACAATCCAGTCTCCCTGCACACACTTGAGGGTCTGGGCTCAACAACATTCAACCTAAAATGTAACAAGTGTCCCCATATGGCAGTCCTGCTCTTCAGTGTTACGTCATCCTTCTCTCTTTTATCCCCTTTCTTTGGCTCATTCTGCCTTTTCCTTCACAGCAATTACAAACACTTGCATGCACTTGCCTGGTTATCAGCATCCCTACTATTTCACACTTTAGAGCTGAGAGGTTCAGGGTTGGGGAGACCAGGAACGCTCCTTTCCAGAAGCATGGTTTACTGTTCTCCTGCCTCAGAGATCTCTGTCTCACCTCATTTTCCTTTAAAACTAAATATATAGCAAAGCAAGACAATCTACACAGAATCTCAGGGAGGAATGAAGACCAACAGAACACTTATTAGTTTGGCTTCCTCTCCTCCAAATATAAAGTCCTCCCCTTTCCCAAAATAGCTGACGAAACGTTCTTTGTGGCAATGGTTGGGGTGCTGCCTCCCCAGATGCCGGAGGCCCGATTCACATCTTGCTGGAATGAAGACACATGGCACGGAGCCAGAAACCATGTAGGGGTGCCTGGGTCTCAGGGTTGTGTCACAGTCACCCACAGTGCGATAGGCTAGACAGGATAAGATGATCCCAACTCACAGGATTTTTAAATTTTCCAAATTATAGTCCTTAGAAACTAGAAGGGTGAAGGGCCGTTGATACTAGATTGAGCCTTAAATTCTACAGCCACAGGTGCCACTTTTGGCTGATTCTTTCTGATTTCCTGCTTCTAGGCACTTGGATATTGTTTGGGAGAAGTAAGCCTCTGTCTTCCCAAGACTCTCCTTGTTCCTGGACTCTGCTCTGTGACCCTAAACTGCCTTTCCATGTGACCATCAAGCTGTCATTGTTCAGCTGGTCTCCACTTGGCACTCAGAAGGAAGCAGTCTTATTAAACATTCGCCATGAAGAATGAATAGCCAATTGACTCCGACTTTCCCAGAAAAAAAATTAATTTTTAGGAGGTTGCTAACAGAAATCAGTGTCTAATGGGTGGAATTTCAGGTGTGCACATCACCAACTGTATACCAAGGGTTATTAAATGTGAGTCATCATCCTTTGTGCTTTATAGCAAAGTCATAAAATTAGGAGTAGTAGCTTTCCAATACAGAGAAGATACCTTTACTAACCCTGTCTTATACATTGTTCTTCCCATCTGGCCACCAGCACCTCCTCATCCGAGCATTCATTCAAGCACCCACCCTCCCTAGGGCTCCAACCACTAGGACAATGCTCAGCAAGTGCCTGGCCCCTGCCTTGGCACCTCCCCTCTCCTGAGGCACCAAGCATCCTCACGCCCCAGCCTGCTACCTGCTAAGACCAAGTTCATAGCCAATAATAATTTGGCTGTGATTGTTTTTCCATTCCCTTTCAGTCTCTTCCTTTCCTAAGCTGAGATGCTTTCTAATCCAAAGTAGCTCTTTTCTTTCTTCTAACATTGGGTTTTCATGAAGTGTTTTCAGATGATGGAAAATTAATGTGCTGTATCATAACATACAGAGAAGATGTTTCCATTTTCAAATTTTCAGTCTAATGCATCCTAATCCAACATGTTCTGAGGTGTTCTAGTAGCACAGGTATGTGTTATGCAGGGCAAGTTTGCCTGTTGGAGAAAAGGCAGGATTTACATGGTGGGCATTTGGAGTTAATGGGAATTCTTGTTAGATGACATCTGACTTCTTCCCCAGCAGACCCGAGATGCCAGCCTGCTTTTAGTTTTGACTTCTTGGCTTTGGAGCCCTTCCTAAAGGTGCTGTTTAATCTTAGAACCAAAATAATAATAATAATAATAATAATAATAATAATAATAACAACAACAACAACAATAACAATAATAATAACAATCACGTGACATAGAATTGATCTGACTCTTCAGAGACACCCTGTACAGTTGTGCTTATTTCCCACATGCTGCCATAGAAGCAATGAAGAGCTCTTTGTGGCACCTGAGAGTTGTGCATGGGAATAGTTGTCCAAGGTTCTGGGCCATGTGGCTCCCTAAGGACACTAATTAAAATTACAAACTGTTCACCAAGAAAATATGCACAAGCACATAAGCTTCTGCAAAGAACTTCAGACATTCACGTAGCACCTGTAGAGCCAGAGACTGGCTGTGTGAATTCATACCAAGACCCTGTAGTCATTTTTTATGACTGTGTAGGCTAAACTATGGCAGATCCATAGCTTATAGTTTATCCCTACATGAACAAGTGACAGAATAAGAAATAAAATCCACATGACCTGAGTCCAATATTGATTCAGTCAACCTACTTAGTGCCATGAAAACATAACACGAAGGCAAACGATATTTCCTGACACTACAGCAGAGTAAATCAACAATACCTCATTCTCTCTACCCTGGAAGCAGGAGAGACGACTGTGCTAAGGGCGGAGATACTGGAAGCAGGGTGACTGGGGAGAGAGAGAGAGCAAAGGCAGGGCCTTATGACTGAGAGGATCACATACCCACAAGTCACTCAAGGTGCGGGAGAGTGGGCAGGCAGTGAACTATGCTGCTTCCTCCTCTTATCTTACTTCATGGGGGGGTACTCTAATCAAGCCTAGTAAAATTGAAGTCTTAATATATGAATGCTTTAAGTTTAGCTACTCTGCAGCAGCCTGTGATAATATGTGTGAAAACTTTGAAGTGACATGACGTAAATCATGGCAAATATAAAGCATTATTGTTTCTGAACAAGTTGCCTAATTCCAAAGAGAAAAGGAGAGAAAGTTTCCTCCCAAACACTCTACTTTTTTCAGAGCCCTGGGCTAGCTATTTAATGTAGTCCAAAGCTATGCCTAAATGCAAACGTAAAGAGCAGAACACAGTAACATGAATTTATTGCACTGTAAATAATTAAAATATCACTGAGTTCAAAGCATTCTGCACACCAGTTGTGTGAAAAATGATCAAATCACAGAAAAACAGACATCAAGAACCTGCTATGTGTTATCATTGGCCTGGTTATAACTGATCTATTCTCCCAAATGACCACTTTTGATATATGCTGTAATCATAAATCAGAAAGCTATCAACAGTGTATGGCTCCCTGTTTCATCCCCAGCCAACTCTCAACCTACTTCCAGGCCCACGCCTGTAAAAAGATTGACTTTATAATATACAGGATTGACTTTAAAAGTATTCAGGATAATATAATTAGGACTATATTCTTATTTCCTGCTAAGGTGTTGATGACTACAAATAGTACTCTTTCCAGCTATGTTTAAAGTTGAAAAGATGATCTTAAAAAGCACATTGTGGAGGCTGTGAAGATAGCTCAGTGGTCTAAACGCCTGCCTAGCAAGCACAGGACTGGTGTTCGATCCCCAGTACCACATGCCATGCCAGCCCAATACTAAGCCAGCCACCAAAACGAAGCACGATGGTACAGACCTGTAATCCCAGCACTGGGGAGGTTGAGGCAAGAGAATCACTAGGAGTCCAAGCTGCATAGTGAGATCCTGTACCAAATAAAAGATAAAAAGAAAAGCACATGTCATTTACTAAATGAACATCTAATGATGGATATAAAGATGGAATAACATTTAGATGGAGAAGCTATTGAGAGTGGAAGAGAACTTCTGAGTTTATCGTGATTTTTGATTCCTAGAATGCTGCTGCTGCTACTTCTAAGATAACTGTGTATACACGTTTCTGTGTATTTGACAGCCAGTGTGGGAACTGATACACTTACATTATTTCCTAGTTCTGATGTCATGAATAAGACTGACTGTCCTAAATTTCACTTGTTTTTCCTTTAATTTTATTGTATTTCTATTTCTTCTTTGTACTGGTTATTATTCTTTAAACATTCTTTATTAATTACCATGAAAGACTTCTTAAAATTTTCTATTTTTTACTGCTTCACAAGATTTATTTCCGGAAGGATAGAAAGTGAGACGTCCGGGCCCGGCGGGATGGCTCAGTGGTCTAAAGCGCCTGCTTGGGAAAGCTTGGGAGGCTTCAGGGACCGTGGTTCGATCCCCGGCACCACATGCTGCGCCAGCCCTGCCCTCGGGGCAGGCTGAGCCGGCCATAAAAATGAGTAAATAAACAAAGGTTCTGAAAAAGAAAATAAATACATAAAATTAAAAAAAAAAAAAAAAAGAAAGTCAGACGTCTGTCCACTGATGTGCCCATGTGATAGGTGAAGCTGTCCCATGGTATTGCTCTCTGCAGCAGTCAGAAGCTGAAAGCTGTGCATTTAAGTCTCATAATAATAGCAATCATGTTTCTCTCCATTTCTCTTTATATTTTAAATAAACTTTGCATATTTTATGCTAGATTATTTGGTACATGATGTTTTATAACTTTTATTGCCATGATGGATTCTGCCTCCTTATGAAATATATTTGTTTACTTTTTGTTGTTGTTGTTGTTCTTTGTGACCCTTGGCCCAAAGCCCACGTTGCACTACACGTTCCTGGTCCTCTGTTTTTCTATGTGCTTTTTTGTTACATTTGTGTCCTTACTTCTAACACACACACACACACACACACACACACACACACACAGATCCTCTTGTGTTGCTTTCCAGAAGCTGCACAATGTTTATAGCAATACAATGATGTCAACAGGAGAACTGGCATCTAGGATTGTGGTCACTTCTGAACTGCTACAGGTATTCAGACCCTGAATTCCTCATCCCAAGCTAGAGGGAGGGCACTCAGAGGATAGAGAAAGGTAAAGGGAGGAAACTCGGAGGAATGAATGTGCTACCTTCTTTGATGGGCACATAAAATTAAGTGTGATTAAGCCGCTGTTCACTTGCATTTAGTTCCATGAGCTTTTTAGTAGGGAACATTTCTCCCACTTTCTGTTTCTCCACAGTTGAGTTTGGAGAGCTTGAGTGAGTTCTTGCTATTTCTATGTTTTTGGAATCTCAGTGGGGAAATTGGAGGAGGCTGCACTGAGTCACCCCCAGATGCTACCTCTGAGTTCCAGGGAAGTAGGCAAGGCTGGCACCCCTGCCTGGCATCTCCTGTCACTTGGACACTAAGACCCCAGTGATTAGTGTGGGGAGAAACCCCAGAGCCAGCAATTTGAGCCAGCTCTCCCTGCCACTCAAATCTGGCCATGCTCATAGCAGTGTTCGTAGATTGTGTGGTAGTGTGCACACGTGTGGTGGCAGGTGGCATTAGAATGCATTCCTCTCACTGTGGCTTCACATTCCGAATCCTGTGTCTGCTGCTGTGCAATGAATGATCCATTGCTTCACTGCTAAAAATAAGCACAATGCTCCGATTGCTGCCGTCCACCAGGAAGACCTCGGGACTTGAGGCCGAGTTCATGCATAAGAAATCATAATTTCTTGACAATGAGCTTTTAATATTCTCCAAAGCCTTGCCTTCAGGTTGCATGGCAGTGAGAAATAGAGGAATCTGATGATAGCTTTCCCATGGTGCCGTTTGACAATGGGAAATATTTCACAGCCTACTGGATGTGGTCATAACAACATGTAATTTAAAAGCACAGTAGAAGGAAAAATGGAGCTGTGAACGCATGCATTCTTTCTGCCAGACTGTTGTTAGGGAAAACATCAGTATAAAAATAGCCTATTTTTAGAAGCTCAATACCTCATCTCTCTGAGTGCGTCTGAATCATATTTTATAGGGCAACACACTTGGGCACTGTTGGGCAACAGCTCCCGTCTGGCTTGCGGGGATTAAGGAGGATTCCACAGGCGGGCAAGCCCTTCCCAGTGAGATGGGTCATGAGCTTCTGGTCACAAAATCTCTCCCCTTGGTGCTGACTTAGGTAGTGGGAAGAGCTACACTTGGTTTTCTCAATCCCTGGTTGATATAATGCAGCTCTTAAGCTTTTGAATCTGTTGGTTGGGCTCAGACATCTCAGGGAAAACTATAAATATTTCTGTCTTCAGAGTCTCCATTTTTAGCATGCTTGGAACTCTGGGGCAGCTTTTTAATGGCCCACATATAATAAGGAGACTGATTTGGCTGCAATATCTTTTTTTTTTTTCCTGAGGCAGATAGGAAATCCTCAGGAGTTTAGAATGCACTGGCAGGAGAATGTATGCCTTATAGGAGTTAGCTAAATCCACCTACAAGATCGTGTGGTTTTAAATGGTGATCTCCCATCTATCCTTATTTGATTGGATAATAGAATGATGGTTATTACAAGATAACTCTATTCAACAACCCTCTAAATCCTGGCGGCTTGCAACAGAATTTCAAGAAGTCCATCTTTAAATCAAGGTTATATATTCAAGTATAATGACATATTTTTATTGTAAAGTGGGAACAGTGGCTTAACATAAGAGCTTTGACTTCTGTCACACATAGGAACTCTTTAATTTGGGGTCTGTTCTTAGAATGGCTGAGCTCCAATTTCCATATCTGCACACTACACAGAGATAATGAAACCAGCCTTCATATCATGGAGTGAATGATAACAGAATACATGTGAATGGCACAGTAGAGGTCTGCCTGATGTGGGTGAGGCAAGGTGGGCTGAAGTGGGAGGGAGAACGGAGGTTTTGCTTCTGTTTTAAAGAGTCACAGGTTAACACTCCTCAGTGTCCAGGAGTGGTTCACATGGAAGCAGCCACCACAGCACCCAGGAGACTGAGCTAGGCACCAATATGCCGCTAATTTTAAACAGAATAGATTCATTTTTTGCAATGGAAATATTCACGTCTACAAAATGAGTCTCCCTTTCTTATACACAAAGCTCTCTGAATATGTGTGGTCCATATTAAGTGTTTCGTGAATCCCAAAACAGAAGTTGTATGATCAGTGTTATCCTGGGAAGTACTGTCAAAGACACAAGGAACATGTAACATTTACATGATCGACACATCGTGTCATTATGGACAAAGCTACTATGGGTTGATCTAAGGAAGCTGGAGGAAGGAAATTCCAAGCAACACAGTAGATTAGCAGATGGTACAGGCTGCTCGCCCACCACCCATGTATACATCACTTCTTAACAATGCCCTGATTCTGATTTTTTTCAGGTATTTGCCACACAGGTTAAAACCCATCTGTCCCCAGATGGATGGAGATAATTTCGTCTAGGTTGGGGAAACCACCTGCTTTTTGTAAGCAATTAGGGTTTTTTTTTTTAGCAGCACCCTTTGACCAGAGAAGAGGCCTACTGTGAGGGAACCACTAGAAGAAGTAGCCTTCCTTTTTTCTCTGGAAGTGATGCTCAGAAACTCTAAGGGCCCCTCTATTCCTTGAGGATGAACCCACAGTAAGAGGCCATGGTGAGGTGTGGGGAGGTTGAAGCTTTGATGACACCGTGATGCCTGGTCCCAGCACATTGGAAGCACACACCAGGGAGGACTTCACTTACATGAGACAGTAACTTCTTCACTGCCTAAAGAGGGGGGTTTTCTGAAGGTTTCCAAACACAGAAGTCCCCTGGTTCCACTCACTCCTCACAAGGAGGGCTTGCCAGTGAGACTAGAAATGCTTTAAGCTTATTAGCTACCCCACTTGAGCTATCCCCCACCCCCGTCATAGCAGCTGCCTTGCCAGGAGTATAATGCACTTGTAAGCCAAGCTGGGCCTGGTGACACACACCTGTAACTCTAGAACTGCTGAGGTGAGGGAGGAGGATTCTAAGTTCCAGTCCAGCCTGGCAACTTAGTGACTTTGATTGTCTCTCAAAAATTTTTTAAATGAACATTTTCTTTCTTTTCACGGTATCTATTATACTTTTCAGATTCTATTTATTCTTTCAGGTGCTGACATTAGGGAGAAAATATGATGTTTATACATATGGGTCTGCTTTATTTCACTTATGAGTATGATCTCTAATTGCATCCATTTACCTATAAAAGCCTCAGGTTTATTTATTTATTTATTTATTTATTTATTTATTTATTTATTTTATTTTTTGATACTGGCAATTGAACTCAGGACCTTACAATTTCCAGGCAGGAGTTGTGTTGCTGAACTATATGCCTGGCCCAACTTCATCTTCTTTATAACTGAGTAATACTCCAAAATATATTTAAAAAATCACATCTTTTTAATCTGTTTCTCAGTTTACAGGCATTTGAGCTGTCTTCAAGATTTAGCTATGACAAAATGCATTGTTATAAATGGGTGCATATATATCACTGTTATATGATGTTTTCAATTCTGAGATAAGATAAAGAGGAATGAGGATGTATTTGAATGCATAGACCATGTGTTCAATCTCTAGTAACACACACACATATGCACACACACACACACACACACACACACACGAAACTTATGGTCTAATTCCTGAGGGCTCCTTTCCCAGAAAGCAGTGGCCAAAAGACCTTGAACTGATCACATCTGAGAAGGCCCCTTCCATTCCAGCCCACCTCCAATAGTGAATAGTCTTCTGCACCTCTCTTTAGTCAGATGTACATCATTCTATACAGATGGAATCTTACCTGTTTGTGCTCTTTTGTTACCTGTTTTTTCCCTGGAGCAATGTCTCAAACAACATTTTTGCTCTATAAGTATTCATCTGCATCAGTACATGTATTTAACTGGCTGTTCATAAGTAAGCTATGGTATATTTCACTCATTTTGTGAACACTACTTAAGTGACTTCCTAGTTTTTCACTGTTGTGGTGACTTGTATATTCTCTGCACATGTTAGGGTTTGGTTCATTTTGTCAGAATTCCTTTAACATGGTGAATAGAACATTTCAATTGTTTTTTTGTTTAAGTTTAAAATAGAAGGATTGGGGCCCATCAGGATGGCTCAGTGGTCTAAAGCGCCTGCTTAGGAAAGCTTAAGCAGCTGCAGGGACCGCAGTTCAATCCTGGGCACCACATGCTGCGCCAGCCCTGCCCCCAGAGCAGGCTGAGCCGGCCATAAAAATAAATAAGTAAACAAACAAAAGTTCTGAAACAAGAAAAAAAAAAAATAAAACAGAAGGATCACTTATCACATACTAAGCAGTTAGGAAGGTGATGTATCCTAGGGTGAAGTCAATGATTTAGTGAGGCCATCATGTGCAAAGTCTTTTACCATCTTGCTCCTCTGGTACCTTTGGTGGTCTCAGGTTCACACACTGCTTTGTGGCTCCAGGAATCACATGACAGCACTGCTGTGGTCTAGTAGGGCGCATCTTCTTCACATGTGGCTCTCTCTATCACAAGAACAGCATTCTCCAGGAGCTGCCTGCAAACTGACCCTGGCATCATCTACCCAGGCTGCACTGACCAGTAGACAATCAAAAAAGCCCAGAAAATTCTAGCCAAGTGGTCTGCAGAAGCATCGTACCTGGTTATATTGCCACCAGGATCTGTTTTTCCAATGTGGTCAATCTGTTAATAATACTTTTCAATGATGAAGCTTTGCTTTTAAAATAATGTCTTTGTTTATTGAAAACTATTTCAAGCATTTACAGGTTCTTTTGTCTCTGATTTTGCAAAAACACCTGATTCTACCTTTTGTTCTTTTTTATGCTAATAGTTTTTCTTCACTGGATGGTAAGCGCCATGAATATAGCTAGTTTGAGAAAATAAGACAAATATCATCAGTCAAGTTAATCTTTCCAATGATCAGCCTATTAACATTACTTAGCATGGGTTTTGCCTTACACAATTTAAATTTTTTTCTGCAATCAAGTTTATCAGTTTTTACCATATGATTGTTGTTTTGTTATACTTAGAGGGCCATGGGAACACAGAATGTATTTATTTATTTATTTATTTATTTATTTATTTATTTTGGAGGGGGCTGGGGTTTGAACTCATGATCTTGCACTTGCCAGGCAGGCACTTGTGCCATGGAGCTATCTCCCCAGCCCCAATTTTTTTTAAAGTCTTCCTTTTGTGTTTCTTGCTTTGGCCCAGAAAACATGAAACCAATGTCCAACCCATCCTCTCACTGAGTGGCTAATCCCATGTTCATCTTGTGCTAAGCTCCCACATAGAGAATGGTTATATGCCTCAATTCTAAAAATGAGACATTCAATGGGTACCTGATGACTTGCTCTATGCCAGAAGTGGCTTGCTTGAAGTTGAAAGTAGACAAGACTTGAGTTTGAACCAGGCTCTTCAGTCATATCTACATCTGTATGCAAAGAGGGCAGGTTCTGGATAGATAGTGGCCTAATTCCCGAGCGATACACTCATGAAAGCTGAAACCATCTGTGACCCTGTGTTACCCTGAGCATATTTCTCAGCCTTCCTGTGCTTCCTCTCATGAGAGACAGGATCATCCTAAGAGTGAAGGGCCTTTTTCATGGAGCTTGATATGATAACTAAGTATGTAAATTCATATTTACCGTCTGATACAAAAGGAGGCCATCAATGCCAGATATAAACTGTGATCAAAGAATACAGTGAATATACATATATATATATATATATATATATATATATATATATATATATAAATTATAGTAGAAGACACATTGCCATTAATTTACCCTCAATATTCTCGCCCTCCCTTCAAACTCAGTTGACCCATCCTTCTTGCCATTTTTTGAAGCAGTTCTGGAATTCATCTTATAAATGTCTTTAGCTGTGTTATCATGGCAGCCTCAGTAGGTTCAGAACATTTAACTGTCATAGTCACTTTGACCTGAGGGAAGAGCCAGAATTCACACAGTGTAGATGTGGAGAACATGGTGGATGAGGGCACGCTGCAGTCTTTTCATGAGCCTGCCATGGCACTCAATCATAGCTTTCACTGTCCTTTTTATCATACCTTATAAAGACATTCATGAAAGAATACTTCCAGTACTGCTTCAGAAAGAAGTAAGAATAATGGGATAAGTATTATTTGAAACAAATAGCACTTTGAGGGGAATTAGTGTCAATTTTTCTTTCACTATAATTAATTTTTATATTTAAAGAGAATACAAAATAATAATAATAGAACATTAGAATTATAAAGAACTTCACTAAACAAATAATATGAATTTGACAATGTTTGCTTTGTTGTGCAGTGTTGTCTTCAAATTATGACACATTTTTAATATATAAACATTCATTGCATATTTTGGTCACACCTCATGTACTTAAATGTAGAGGTGAGATATCACAGTGGGTAAAGGCACAAAATTTAGAACTAGACCACAAGGGCATAATCCTTGTGCCTGTATTTACTCCTCACGTAGTCTTCAGTTAGCTACCTACCCTCGCTGAGCCTATTGCCCCATCTGTGAAATGAGATATAAACAGTATTGTTTATACCATTGTTTATTGGTATTAGCTTTCTTGTTGCTGGGCACAACACCCAGCATTCATAACTAAAAGGAGAACACGTTTCATTTGGCTCATGGTTTCTAAGAATCCAGTTCATGGTTGGCTGACTCCAAGGCAGGGATACCAGGGTGGAAGGGTGTGGCAGAGTAAAGCTGCTTAGTTCTTGGTGGCCAGGAAGTAGTGCAGGAGAACAGTGCCAGAGAGGAAGGGGTCAGGAACCACATGCAGACCCCAGGCCATGCTTCCATGTCCCACCAAGACACACCCAGAAGTGTGATGCCATTCTCCTAGGCATTTCCCAAGACTGAATTATTGCAATCAAATTTAACCTTAACAAGCACCACTTCATAGAGTCGTAGCTATTAAATACATCAATATATAAACTATGTGGTAAGTAAAAGAGAGTAGTGAAAAATACATAGAGTAGCTGTCATTATTTGAACACCATCATTTGATTCCAGAAATTAATTGGCCCTGCACACAGACTAGAAGAGTATAGCGAACAATTCTGAGACATTTGTGAGACTTTTCCTTTACTAACCCACCCAACTGAGGGTAAATAGAAGGATGGCATTTCAGTCTGCTCCATCCATCCTCACAGAATACCACAAACTGAGTCATCCTTACACAATTGAGACCGATGTCTTACAATTTTAGAAGACAGGAAATCCATAATCAAGAAACTAGCTACCCCAAGAAACCAGGGCCCTTCTTCATGACTTGTGGATGGTCCCTATCCCATTTTGCGTCTTAATGGACAAAGAATTTGGTGCATGAGAGGGAAGAAAAAGTGAGAGGGCTCTGTGATTTCTTCTTATGAGGACAGTAACCCTACTAGTTCAGGCTACCAGCTTTTCATATTGTTTTGCTTTGTTTTGTTTGCAATACCATACTGAGAATTGAACCCAGGGCCTCTGCACTGAGCCATACCCTAAGCTTTTTATTTTTTGCTCTCAGACAAAATCTCACTAAGTCACGAAGTTCACAGAACTGGGCTGGAACTGACAGTCTTCCTGCCTGAGCCTCTCAAAGTACTGGGCTCACACGAGTGTTAGCATGCATAGCTGGCGTCACACCCTTAGGGTCTCATACTGCCTTAGACATCCTGTCCCCACATATGGATGCACTAGAGGTCTGGCTTTCAATATATGGTTTTTAACAAAACAGTTTATTTCATAGGAAACATTTCAAAAATGCCCTCCATCAGACCCTACGTTACCCTTTGTTTAGGGAGTAATGGCTTGAGGAGGAGCTACCCACAGCCTCATGACTGCATGTGCATACAAATAATGATGACAACAAAACGATTTCATATGGACTAGTTTTACTCTTTCAATCTCATCTTTTGAAATAAGCTCTTTGAGTTTTAGTTTTTTTCTAATCAAAATTATTGGATATAATTAGGCACTATTTGCATTTTGGGTTTTGGTTTTATTCTGAATTACATGCAAATTATTATCTTGAGGGGCAGGGAGATAGCTCAGGGGCACAAGTGCCTGCCTGGCAAGTGCAAGATCCTGAGTTCTATCCCTTGTCCCGAAAAAAAAAAAAAAAAATTACTATCTTGACTAAAAACCTAGTTTTAGCTTGGCCCAGCTTTGTGCCATCCTACCAGCCACCTTCTAAGCCCAGGGAAGACGTCACACATGATTATGCACCTGAAAACTGGGGCCTCTGCATGCTGGACGTGGGTCTGAGGCTTAGCCCATAGAGGTGTGTGATTATGCACCGCTGGTCCTCCCTCTGGAGACAGCGCAGTCATGTGAATCCCATAGCATATGTCCCCTCACCCAGGGTGTCACACTACCTCTGTACATAGCATGTCAGCATGCCTACAGTGTGTCAGCCTTCCTGTCCCCATCTCGTCCTATGAGGAACAGAGAAAGTTTAGTAAAGATGTTAACCAAATTTCTTTTAAAAGAGCCTCATTGTTTTCTTTTAAAACAGCTTCATTACATTATATCACAATGTAATTTACTCATTACAAATTATCACAGCATAATTTACTCATTTGAATTGTTCAATCCACTCATTCCTATTGCCTTAACAGATTTATGCAACATCATCCCAGGGTCCCTGGAAATCACTTGTCTATTTTGTCTCCATATAATGCCTGTGCTGGATGCACATTAAATAGGCCAATGTAGGGAATTTTAGAAATGCATTTCTTTTTTTTTATTTTTAGAAAGGCATTTCTTCTTTCTCAGAATCATTCTTGTTCTGCCTGTGTTTTATTGATCTAGACTATGTGCCAAAAACTAACTAAATAAAAGATTTTATGATGAGAACTAAAGATTCTGAAAATGAACGTTTGAATTCCAAACCACATATTTTATTTTATTTTTATTTTTATTTATTTCTTTTTTGTCTTTTTGAGAGAGGGTCTTGCTCTGCAGTTCAGGCTGGCCTTGACCTCACTTTTGTAGCCCAGGCTGGTCTCGAACCCACACCAATCCTCCTGCCTCAGCCTCTTCAGTGCTGGGATTATAGGCATGTGCCACAATGCCCAGTTCCAAACTACATATTTTAAAGACCAATTTGTCCTTGTATAAAACAAAAGGCATATGACTCAAACTTTATATGGACCCTAAATTGGTGAATTTTGTGTAGGGATCAATTCAGTAGCACAAGCCACTCTGTTTGCTCCCCTCTATGAACACGGGAGAAAAATCTAAACAAGTCAGCACTTGAGGAGTTATATTTGGTAAGGGGAACTCACCCTACCTTCCACCACCTCCTTTTACCAAGTCTAGACTTTCTAGGGATTTCTCTCTGGTTCTACCCATTAAAGGAATCAGAAATGCACACATCTAGTGAGATCCAGTGCAAGCCCAAATGAGGATGAACAGATTGCTTTCCTGTATATAACTAGACATTCCTGCCCTGGTCAAAGCCATCGTTTTATTATTGGATAAGTTTTATTATTTTTTTTTTTAATTATGTTCTCTGAAACAGAAAACTGAATAAATAAAATTTTGTTCAGGAGAAACCAATGTTTCATATGAAGATCATGAGAAAATAAATTGTGGATGGGGAGTGAGATCTTGGGGTCCAAGGGCAGCCCTCACTGATTTTGGTTGATGTGCAATGTCTTGAGTTGGCACAGTAATACAAAGTAACCATTAAGTCCAATACTCACCATGTTCCATACTTGTCAGTATGGAAATGATACATTGTCAGAAACCCAGGCTAGAGTGAAGACAATACTCATTCACACTGGGCTGAGGAAGGAAAACACATCTTGTTCCTTGTTCTCATTTAATTAAGAGTGCTCTTTGGAATTCGGTGTGAGGCAGCTGACTGTTCTCTGCTTAGGCTGCCACACCAAAAGGCTAGGAAATTATATTGGCAACTTTCCATTCCACAACTTTGCCTGCCACAAAAGCAAAATGCCTTCATTGCAAAGCTCCTTGAAATCCCATCCCCAGGGCCTGACTAAAGAAGACCTGCATTCTGTGCCATCCACGGTGCTTAGTTGAGGCAAAGGAGATAGAGCCCCCGTCAAGCCTCTGAAAAGTCCTCAGGGCTTTGTGACAAAGCAAAGTCAGCCAGACCTAGCAACACCCAACAAAACCCTGAAGTACCTTGGGGCGATACAGGAGCAATGGCTTACAGAATATCCCACTAGCAATCAGCAATCACTTTCTTGATTCTTTTTCAATCTATTGTAGACAGAGAGCAAGAATGGCAGCAAGGTCTTTTCTCTCGCTGTAAGAAACAAACAAGCAACGAAGAGCAGTTTTGCAATGCACTTGAAATCCTTATTTACATGGAATGACTGGGCGGTTCTTGTGGGCTGTGAGTTTGGACTGGGCAAAAATGAGTGAGTGGCACTTTAGAAAGCCAATAGCAAGTAAGTGACTCCATTCGGGAAGTGGGACCTGTAATGGAGGATATTATGGAGAAATACTGGAAAAAGTCCTTCTTTTAATATTTCAGTATAAAAAGAAAAAGAAATGAAGTTGGTATTTTAAAACTATAAAGAGTAAATGTCTTCGAAACGAGGGGTTGAATGTGATGGTGCACGGCTGTGATTCCAGCACTCTGGGAGGCCACAGCAGGAAGATTGCAAGTTCAAATCCAGGCCAGTCAATGTGATACCTTAGCAAGACTTTCTTTCAAGTAAAAAGTAAAAGAAGGACTGGGGATGTAGCTCAATATGAAGGCCCTGGATCAAATCTTCTGTACTGTATTTAAAAAATTTGAAAAGCAGTGATTGCAGCTGTTTAGATCTTTTTTTTTTTTTAATCTCTAAAGCTTTGAAAGGAAAAAAAAAAAAAAAAAAAAATCTATAGCCTGTTCTTCAGTCCTCTGTAGAAGGCAGTGGAGCATTGATCTGTTAATTAACTTATCAACACAGTGACCACAGTTGAGTTGCGGAGACAAAGAGCCAGATTAACACTAGGGTGTTGGCAGTGGGTTTTCCCAGCTCCCTTCTTCCTAGAAAGAAGCAAAAGCTGAAGCTGGAGCAAATGAGATGTGAAAGAGAAGGGGCTCTTCCTGACTAGAGGAGGCAGCTTGTCCTGGAGCAGAGGCTGGAGAGGCGCAGCCTGTGGAGGAGCTGAATGCCATGTTAGGTCAGGGGAGCCTGTGCAGGTGCCAGGCTGGCCATGTGGGCTCCTGCAGCTTTAATTTCTCTTTGTATTGTCTGAGTCATCATAAGATCTTATTAACCATTTCAGCTGGGCTCCTTGGAGGTTAGGGAAATGAGAGCAAGACTGTGTCTGATCTTAGGGCACAGGTATGCTGGTGAGCAGAGCAGCCTGAATCCAGAGTGAGTATCACAATGACTGGGCCAGGAGGAGAACTCTGGCTAGTCACCACAGCACAGGAGGGGGCAGGGCCAGAGCCAAGGTCCAAAATGATTTGCTCCTGGCCAAGCTAAAGACAGGCCTTGGGAGGCTCACTCTCCCAGAACCTCCCATGTCTCCGTCAACCCAGATACCGCTCATGTCCTGATGTCAGGGCTTCACCCAGGCTCATGACGTGAACAAGAGTGATGAAGTCACTGGCCCATGACTGGTGACAGACTCTACCTCCAGCTCATCTCCCTCCTCAGCCCCACCTGGTTTTCCTGGTGACTAGCCCATACCCTAAAGCTATCTAGGTCCCTTGCAGCATACAGAAGAACAAGTTGCTGAGGACTTTTGGAGCTCTGCCCTGGGAATCCTGTCCAAGACCGCAGTGTGGTCACGTGCCCCCATATCCAAGGATCACAGCAGTGCTAGAAATTCCTGACACCTACAGTGTGTGTTTTAAGTATGTGTTATTACAAAAGAGTCAAAAAGTTAAAAAGAGAATGTAAACGTTAGTAAAGTTAAAAAAAAAAAAAACTAGAGTAAGCTGAGCTTAAAGAAAGAAATTGCTTATGAATTTAATGGAGCTCAGGTGTGGAGTGTATCTGTCCTGGATGGCAGCACAAGGGCCTGTGCTGGCTTCGCCTTCCCTCCCCGCTCACCAGCCCACCCCAAGCAGCTTCCAGTTCAAGGGCTCCAGACATGCTGCAGCCTAGGCTGGTGTACTATTTCCATCTTTCAAACCACATTTTGCTGGTATCTTTTCTAGATCTGTTCAGGTGCATAGTTTCTTGACATTGTGTTACAATTGTCTATACCATCGGGCAGCAATGCTTTGTATGGGTAGGGGGGCAGTAGATCGTGCTGGACAGACATGTGGAAGGTGTGCAGAACTGTTGTAGGCAGCTGAACTAGATAGAAATATTATAGGCAGTCAGACAGGGCCAGACCCTCCAGGAGACAATATGGAAGACAAGGTGCCTTTACAACTTGGCAAGAGAGGGGCTTTTGGGTTAGTTCAGTGGTTTAAGTGCCTGTGCAGGCAATCCCAATCAGGCAGCCTGAGCCAGCCGAAGGCGGGGGGGGGGGGGGGGGGGCCC
>PVJA010000223.1:0-94628 GCA_004027025.1 Myocastor coypus | reverse complement strand
CAAAAGAGAAAACAAATGTAGCCACATACTTCCCTAGGAATGTGCATTAGGGATTAGTATTCTAAGTAGGTATCAATCACCTTAAAAGAGCCTAAATGAGTCACTAACCCAATGCCTAACAGGAAGAGAATGTTTCCCATGCACTTGGGCTTGCTTTGTGCCTCTTAGTATTGGCTTTAATCAGTTTTACCTGAGCAATAGTGCTTGGAACCTCATTGGTTGACCATAGTTTTGTCCCACCTCATGCCCACCTAAGCAAGTTCTCATGTTCTCCACCACCTTAGACCTGCCTCACTGCATGGTTTTACACTACAAAAGTCCCTGGAAGAGACAGCTTCCTGGGGACCACTCACTCGGGGGTCTCCCCTCCTGTCCTTCTCTGTTGGACAGAAACTTTCTTTCCATCAATAAATATGTTCCGTTCATTACCTCTGCTTGTGCCTAAAATTCATTCTTCGGTGTTTGAGAACACAAGCTCACCCCAGGTCAGGTTGGGTGATCAGTTTTCCCTGTATCATCTGGAGGTTCCCTGTATCATCTGGAGGTTCCCTGTATCATCTGGAGGTCATCCACCTGAGATCAGTTTTTCTCCCTGTATCAGAACACGCATCCTCTGATGCTGAAAGTGATGAAAGGGCCTAATAGCACATGTGTCAGAACACATCCCTATCCAAAGAGTGAACTCATGGCTGTCTGTCTTTCTAGCATACCTCAGTACTAGCTCTCACTTTGTTACGTTAGCAGATACTCTTTTATCACCTCTTGTCAGATGTCATAGTAGCCAGAGCATCACTTCACACAACCTCAGTGTCACCATCTGCAAAATGGGGTTAACAAGGAGACTTACCTCATGGAACCCTTGTGGGAAGTAAGAGTCAGTTCAAGCAAAGCTGCCAGGCCTGGCACACAGTTTGGTGAGTGTCAGTAGCTTTTGCTAAAGTGACTTTACATTGCATCAGGCATCCAGGGACTCACCCATATTCATTCACTTGGTCCTCACAAGAACTCTGCCCGATGAATGCCATTAGTCCCATTTGCAGATGGAAAAACTGAAGCAAAGCACTGAGAAGTTAAGGAACTGCCCAACATGATGCAGTTTGCCAGCGATGAGGCCAGAGGCTACACTCAGAACAGGACTCGTTTGCCTCTACATTGCGTGTGCTCGGTAAACACTACATGGAGCCAAGCTGATTTAGAGGCCAGTGTGCCGAGCATGCTGACCGGATCAAGTGTGAAAGGACAGCTGACTTGTGAAAGTTTCCCTCATGTTTAACTGAATCCTCACACAGTGAGACCCAACTGCTTTTCACAAATATGAGATCCACCTGTCCAGAAGAAACCAGAGGGAAAAGGACTTACTTTAGATTGCTTTGAATTATGAGGAGTGAAAGGACAGAGTTCAGCGGATGCTTTTTTCTAATGCAAAAGTCATCCTGGGGGATTCCAGTCTGGGAAGTTAGGGTCCCCCCTGTGGTGCCTCAGACCCCCCACTGCTTTCAGCACCTTGTCCCAGCTTCCTGTTCTCAGCCACCCTTGCTGGTGAAACTCTGCACCTGGCCTTGACACACCTACCCCTGCTGACAGCGATGGCTTCCCCCCAAAATCCCCTCTGCACATTTGTCATCTTAATTGACTTAATTGTCTTGTTTACTCTCCTTCATTTTCTTTAATTTGGAAAAGCCATGAGAAGGTGACCTCCTTCCTCTCCCCTCTCCCAGGGCTCCAGTTAAGAAAATTGAAATAACTTCTGCTACTTCCTGGGGACTTGCTGTGGGCTCTACTCTGAAAGTCTCTCATGCCTCCTGGGAGGTGCCTGTGGTTGTCTCCGCTAGTGGGGGAGGGGAGCTGAGACCTCTGAAAGGGTGTCCAGGGTTCATAAGTGCAAGCCACAGTCCTAACTCTGCTCCATGGGACTCCACAGTGTTTATGTCTTCTGTGTCACTGTGCTGCCACCAGGACTAGAACCCCGAAGAATTGCCCTGTCCTACTCTTTCTGGACTTGGGAATCTTTCATAGAGAATCATTTCTAATCTGGAAAGTCCTTTTGGGCCCTAAAACTTCACTGCTCATGTTACAGTCAGTTTTGCTTTCTTTCTAGATGATTCAAGGCCAGGACAGTGAGGTTCTTTGGTCTCCAGAACACTACAGGGAGAGAGATTTTCAGGAATAGTCAAACTTCTCTCCCTCTGCTGATAATCACCTGTTGAGCATTAGAGAGTGTATAGACAAAGATGGATAGAGTTTACATCAGCCTTCCATGGCCCTCAGACCTCTTATGTGACAGGAGCTATAAGAATTGCTTAATGCAAAAGACTGCAATTGACACTTTACATTCTGTGTCTTCCTTCCTTTCACTTGTTTTTCTTTTTTTTTTTTTTTTTTGTCAGTACCAGGGATTGAACTCAGGACCTTATGGCTAGTCAGGCAAACACTTATTCTACTGAGCTATCTCCCCTGCCCTATGTTTTTGCTTTCTGTTATTGTTGTTGCTTGTGTTGATGATGCTCTCATTTGAGAAGTCATGAATTGGTGAAGCTATAGCCCCTAAGTGCCACTGTACATGCATGTTTGTTTCTACACACTTTTGTGAGTGGTCATTGAGCTTTTGTACTCCCCGTGAAGCTGAAGGTCTGAATCCCTGTTAATGCAATCCACACTGACCAGCAGTTGTAAGAAGATGCTCCCAAGCAACTGGTGACCAAGTCTAGGCCTGCTCGTAGATGTGGGGTAAGGTTAGCTCTAAGGCCCTGATCTCCACTCCCTGAAACATCAACAGGCCAGTTACATTGCCCTGGAGTCCAGAAGCTTGAAGCCAACAACCAAAGACAACCTGCCACTTTGTCCTGTCAGATGGTGAGTGGGCCAGGCCTGGGACGCTATCCAGTGTGGTTTGCAGCATGTGGGGCTGAGAACTTTTGCCTCCTGTGGATACTGTTTGTCTTTACTTGTGTACAGCATCGAGTCCTCTGGAGCAACTTGAAAGTAAACATTTCCATCATCGTGATAAGAAGCATGGGGTTCAATCCCTGGCATGTCATGCCGACCCTACCTCCGGGGCCCACTAGGATGGCAAATGAGACTGGTCGTAGTGGCACACACCTGTAATCTCAGTGTTTGGAAGGTTGTAAACAGGAGGATCACTATGAGTCCCATCTGTGTAGTGAGACCCTGTAGACCCTGCACTCAATACATTTTAATAAAAGGAAAGAAAATAAAGGGCTAGGGAGATAGCTCAGTAGAATAAGCGCTTGCCTGGCAAACACAAGGACCTGTGGTCAATCCCCAGTTCTGAAAACAAGAAAAAGAAAAGGAAAATAAAAGGATAAGCAAAGCACTGAGCAAATGAATGGATAGACTACACAATGGCGGGCAGACACATGAAGAAGTGCCATGTTATGCAGGAGCCTAGGCCACAGTGGCCGTGTCACTGCTGGGGCGGGGAGGAGACACTGTGCCTTCGGGGTCTGCCACACCTAGAGCACACGGGGGCTGTGGAGGAGGAGGGCCTCACCCCACCCCCACCCCGAGGATCTACGGAGGTGTCCTTGAGTTCCTTGACACTGGCAACATCTGTAGAACAACATAGAGAAGGACAGAGGCGTTCAAGGAAAGCCATGTGCATTGCTGTGCTTGCATCATCGTAATCTCTTCTTTACTCAGTCTGTTCATTGGCATTGCAATTTGGGCAACAAGAGACATGAAAAATGAGTTCAGAGCTAGAGGTCACTAACTTCACGGTGTTAGCCTAGGATGTTTGCGAATGGAAGCCCAGTATCCAGCACCAACAGAACAGAAGGAAGGCGGCTGTCTTGGCCACCTGCGTGGTTTACAAAGGCCTCATTCTTCCCCGCCCCAGATCATCTCCAGAGACACCACTAGACACGCTTCCCAGTGCAGGAATTCATAAACCATTCTGGATATTTCCCATTAGAGCATGCACCAAGTTCTTCCCCCAACCAGTCTTCAGGTTGCTCTGGAACACAAATAGGCAGGCTATTTAGTCCCAGACCATCAAAGCAGTGCCAGATACTGGTAAGCACCACTGTGAAGGTCCAAGGTTTGATCAACTCCCTGGGCAAACAGAAATGCGCTCTTCTACTGAGTCAGGGGCAAGGGAAGCCGGAGCCAGGGAGAAGCTTGTCAGAGAGAAAGGAGGACAGAAGAAGATGCCCACCTCAGCGCTGACAAATGCTAAGATAATTCTGCCTTTCCTTGTTTTCACATGTCATCAAATGAGGCCGTTGGACTCAGCTGATCTGGGAATGACTTTTCAAAAGTTATAGGTGAGCTTTGGATGCAGCCCCATGGCTCCTTAAAATATAAAGCATTCCTATAGCATAAGGTAGAAGAGGAAGGCAGCAGCTCCTTGCATTTCGTTAACAAGTACTTACTTCAAGGTTCTTATGCAGAGAATGTGTCCCAGTCCTAGCCACTGAAGTCACCTGACAGCAATGGGGACTGTGTATTCAATGTGCTTAAACCATCATTTGAATATTTTAACAGTTGTGGGATGGGAATGTAGCCGGGTGGTAGAGTACTTGTTTAGCATGTATGAGGCCCTGGGTTTCATCCCCAGCCTTGGGTGGGAAAATACTTTAATAAATTATTTAACACATGCTGAAGAAAGTAAATCAGAATCCCTAAATGTAATAGAGTAAATCAAAGCTGGTGATTCATAAAATCTATTATATTTGGTTAGAAAACTTAAAAGTATGGCTCTGTGGTCCACTCTACAGGAACAGCATATTTTATCTTTGTGCCTTACATGATTTGTAATGGATTTGTCTAAAGCATGACACTCACCATAAAATGCACCACATGTGTGTGTCACAGAGGTGCTGGCTGCAGGAGGCCACCTCACTGAGCCAAAGCGTTTCATGTAAGCAGCGGCACTGGACTACTTGGAAAAGTTCATGAAACAATAAAAAAAAGAAAAAGAAAAAGCTCACAGTGCTTTTGTTGAAGGCTGAGGTCAAAGGGAGAAGTCCCACCCCAAAGGGGAGAGGGAGGGAGAAGCCCTGGGGAAGGGCCAAGCCACCTGGGCAGAGGCAGCCTGACTGCTAAGCAGGAGGACCAGATAGCATCTGGCCTTGCTGCCCAGCAGATCAACTGAACCAAGTGGACCAGACAGAGCCACTAAACAACGCTGAGTATAGAGGTATCACCACCCACACAGTGTTTTGTGAAAGTCAGAATGGTGGTTATACTACTTTCCTAAAGCTTCTATAACAATGGAAAAATCAAATAAAAGGAAAGAGGGAAAGTCACTCTGGAATATATAAAATCCCAGGCCTTGATAGGGGAGGGTAGAGGGTTGAAACTTAGGAGCAGAACTCAATTGTACAATGAAGAGGGAGAGAGCCAAAAAAGACAAGAGAGAAATTCAGAAAAGCAGAAGGCAGAGTGTAAGGGGGCCGTAGCGAAGGGATTAAATCTCATGATTGGATCCTGTTATTACATAAAAATGTAGTCTCAGACACATACTTTGAGTGCGACCTACACAGCTGAACAGTACGCCTCAAAGTTTAGAATTTCTCCAGCAATAATGTGGAAAATAAGGCTAACATTGCTCGTAAAAGTGAAATCCTTCAGAGATACACCTACATTCAATCTTCCGGAATTTTAATGTTAAATGCTCATGGTTTTTGATGAAGAGTATGTTTTTGTCAATACCTGTTAGGTCCGGGAGACTTCGGGAGAAGGATGAGCCAAGAGTCGGTGCCTCAAAGTGTTACAGAGCTCTTTTATTGTAAAAGTGTTACAGCGCTTCTTCTGGCTACGCCGGCGTAGGGTCACCTCCGAGGAGAGCGACCCCGAGCCGCTGTGTACATGGGTTTTTATAGGGTGTCTGTGCTAATGAGGGATTCAGCAAGCAGGTTTCACAGAAGCCAATAGCGTACGTTATTCGGGGGATTGGGGAAGGTGATTGGGGTGTTTCGGGGTGGTGCGAGTCCTGCGGGCAGCTAATGGGAAAGTGAGCCCTCGGGCAGCTAATGGGAAAGTGAGCCCTCGGGCAGCTAATGGGAAAGTGAGCCCTTGGGCAGCTAATGGGAAAGTGAGCCCACGGGCAGCTAATGGGAAAGCGGTGACTTCATTCTTGACCAGGAAACCAAAGGGGAAATTGGAACCTAAAGGTCTCAGAAAATAGAAAACTTAAGGAAACAGGAACTCACTTGGGTCTTATCAGGAACTAAGCAGACAAGCACTAGTCATCCGTAACTATGCATATATATATATATATATATATATATATATATATATATATATATATATATATATATATATATATATATATATATATATATATATATATATATATATATATATATATATATATATATATATATATATATATATATATATATATATATATATATATATATATATATATCACTCCTAACATACCCTAGTAGGTAACATTTCTAGATGACTGATAATACCAAATACATGATAAATATTGTGGAAATAATTATTATACCACATTGTTTATGAAATAATAGCAGGAAAAATAAAGTCCGTGTATGTTCAGCATAGATATGACTGTCATAGGACTGCCTGTGTCTTGGACACTTGATATACTGACCTACTGCTGTAGAAGCCACAGATACGAAGGCCCAGCTGTGCAGATTTCTGGTATGGGAAGCATACAGGTTGATTTTCTCATCCTTCAGCATGAAAATTCAAAGTTTTATTTCATTTTCAAATGAATTCCCTCCTGTGGCTGGGGCTTGATTCCTGGCTGGCCTTGTCAGCCCTGCCCTTAGACCATGCTGCAAAGGTGATTCAGACTGGGCCTGGTGCCACACACTTGTAATCCCAGCTCATGGGAAGATAAACACAAGTGGATCACTACGAGCCCCAGAGTCCCATCTACATAGTAAGACCCTGTAGACCCTGTAGATGTTTACTAAAATACAATCGATCAATCAATCAATAAATTCCCATAGTATAGCCTATGCTCAGAAAATGGCTCAAACCACAGGAGCACACAGGTAAATCTCCAAGAAGTGAATGGCCCTCCCCCACTTCCTATAAAAAGAAACAGTGACCCTGGATTTAGGGACCTGCTTAACCCACATTGATCGCTGTTTTTCGTCCTCTGTGAATGTCACCCTGACTTCCACCTGAGCAGTGTAATTCTCAGAGTTTCTGAACTTTCTTTAAACACAGCCACACAAGACATACCCCACCAGGCCTAGCCTCTGCCACTCAGAGCTGTATTTCCAAGCTGGATTGATGCTGAGCTCAATGACGGGTCATTCATTTTCACTGCTGAATTTTTCCCCATTATATGGTCACACAGCATGAAAGTGCAATGTTCATTCCTCTGATGAACATTTCAGTCACGTCCGTTGGCACTAACATGAGTAGTGCTGTCCTGAAAATGCCTGTCCCTGACTTTTGGTGCTCAGATGAACTCATTTCTTTGGGGAGTAGGCCTAAACATTTACATGTACTTATAAATGTTTCCTAATATTAACCTTTATTTAACAAAATAGCTCAGATATAATGGGCAAATTGGACGTCCCATTTGGTGCAGAAAACATTAATTTATAGGCAGACAAAAAGCAGTAGGTCATAATTTTCATGATGGGCAGTTCATCTGTGACAGAAAATGTGGAAATACTAGAACATGACAACAAAGCCTGGCTTTTAGAAGAATTTCATAAGAAAGGCTGCTGGGAGGAGGGAGTGATAAGGAGCCAACTTAGGCTGCCTTAAAAGTAGCTCCGAAGACTGTGAAGGACAGAAGGAGCTCTGTTTTATTTGGAGAAAGCAGAAGTGTTCTACATTTGTCCTGACTGCCCAGTCTCCGCAGGAAAAGGAGAAAACAAAACAAAAAAAGAAGAGACGCATGTAACTCTATGTGCTCCGTGACTTTTTCACTATGCTTCCTGTTGCTGTTCTGACAGCTTCATTAGGATAAAATAAATCATTTTGCTGTCTCACGAGGGAGTCATATAGGTCCTTTATTTAAGGAGAAATACAGCTGCTGCTCCACTCAAAAGACCTTGCACTTACTGCTTTGCAGTTGGGAGGAATATATTCTCAGGAACCATGGGAGCACACGTGGGGGCCTCCTGCTGCTTGGACCCCATCTGTTCTCTTTCAAGCCCCTGCCTGGCAGTACCTCGCTCATAGAGATCATTGAGCAAGTGGAGGCTGAAAGTCCCTGAGCCACAGCAGGCTTCATATGTGTCTTCTTGGGCCTTCCTGGCTCTGGAGAGCACATTTGCTATGGGGGAAGAGATACCGAGCTGATCCCTGTGCCTGAGGCATCTGTATTACCGAGGAGGGAATGAAAACAAGAGCCCACCTGGAGACCCAACTCCGGGCCTAGCCACTGGCCCCATGCTGGCCTTCAGTAGCCAAATGAGGACGCGATCCCGGGGACACGTTCCCCTCTTTCTCCAAGCACAGCTAGTCTTAGAAACGTATCACCCTCCTCCCCACTGTGAAAATTGCATCATTCTGTGCTTCTTGCTCCAATAGCAACTTCAACTGAATTCCTCTTGTACCATTATTACACAATGGAGATACTATTATGGTTATCTTGTAAATGAATGCCCACCATTTTCCAGGCACCCTCCCCCACCACCCTGCCACGCACACTTTTCAACTATCTCTGCCTCCCCACAAGAACTCTCTGTCTCATTCAGCAGAAGAATGATCTCCCTTCAGTGACAAGGGGCAAAGGATTGTTCAGGAAAACCAGAATGTTGCAATGCACGAGCTCAGAACACGGTTCTGTCTGTAACTGGAGCCAGAGTGCTTGGGTTCCTATGTAGGCTCTGCTCTGGCACTGAGGTTTTCTGTTCCTGAGTTTCTCCACTGTGAAATGAGGGTGCTAAAAATGACCATTATCTTACGGGGGTTTTGTGACGATGAAAGATGTTCATATTTCTCAGGTATTTAGGACAGTGCCTAATATAGAATAAAAATTACATGACAGGTGATGGATAGACAGATGAAAAAATGTCACTTGGACATTAGACACACACACACATACACACACACACACACACACACACACACACACACACACATATATATATATACTCTTGTGAGCAAAAGAAATATTATTAAGCAACAATTTTTTAAAATAGTGGAAGTATAGGTCACATTCTTTTTTTAAATTTTAGGACAGGGTCTACAGGATCTCACTATATAGATCAGACTCATAGCAACCTGCCTGTGTTCAGCCTCCTACGAGCTGGGGTTACCAGTGTGCACCATCACCCCCAGTCTCAGTCAACATCTCAGTGTAACCTGGGGTCATGGCACAGCAGGGCAGGGCAGGGATTGAACTTCTGGCCCCTGCATCTGCCTAAGCAGGCATTTTAATCCACTGAACTATTTGGCCAGACCTACAGGTCACATTCTATCAAACACTCTCTTAACAATTCACAAACCGCAGCTTTTGCAGCTATGAGATTAATAGCTTGGCGCTTACAATACATGATAAAAGAAAGTCATTATTCCTTCAGTGTAAATCCAATAGAAAACAACTAGCTTAGTAAATATTTAAGATGCTTAATTACATTAAATTAATTATTTAGCTTGTTGGCTACTGTTCTATAGTGATATTTTATGTGTCCAGGATATAAATGGGATCTACGGTACACCTTTTGAAATTGTTCAGATAATATTACCCTGAAAGTTATATTGTTATTTTGTCTAAATACAGAGACTTTGAGAATAAAAAGGGACTTAAACAAATACTCAACAAAGTAAATAAATTCCAGTCGTCAGTTCAGGACGTGCTGGGGTCAGGTGGACAGGCTAATCGCAAGCAAGAGGTCTCCGCCCACCGAGTCACAGGGAAGCTCCAGGCGCAGAGCTGTTGGTGCTGTTGAGTATCTTAGCCCTTGATAGAAGCTCTGCCAGCCTGGATCACTCATGCTGCTGACTGCTGGTGAGATTAGTTTCTGAGCTTGGCAGAGCTGACAGGTAGCTGACAATTGTCATCAGCTTTGTGCAGTTCACATCTGATCAGGTGTGATGGCCGAAACTCTCTCAAAATTCAGCCCTTTCCTGGCTCTTCTCAGAGCCAGAGGAAAGGCCCAGGAAGTGGGGAGGCGCTCCGGATGAGTTACTCTTTGTTCTTATTTAGTGTGGTTTTAATTTTTCATTCAGCCTAACAGGTGTGCTTTGGGGATACCATGCAAAGTTGAATAAAGGAACAATTAATAAAGATCCCCTTATATTGTTTTTAAATGTAGGCTTTGCCTGTTAACCATTCACTTATGCCCATTAGTGGGATGTTTATGGGACACAGCTGGATCCATCTGGATCACTGAAACCTTGGTTTCAACAAAAGAAATTTGTAGTAAAGAAATGTTAAGAACAAAGGTGTTAGCATATGAAAGACAATTTTAAGTTTAAAATATGCTGCCATTTTCCCTGCCCACTATTGTCCAGGAGCAGCTTACTGTATGGAGTCAGAATCAGGTGCCATCTGTACCTGGGTCTGCAAACTGGTTCACCCTCAGGGTCTGTAGAGTTAAGAACCTCTAATTTCTAAAGTACACCTGACCTTGGGCCAACAACTCCACTTTGTGAATTCTACCATAGAAATATGGGCACAAGTGCAAAATGCATGTGTGTGTGTGGCCTTATTATCTTATTATAATACTTAAAATACATGAAGGCAGCGTGTTCTAGCATGAACTGCAGGCTGCAGGTCAGAGATAAGGTGTTACTTGGACATTAGAAAAAATGTCACTTGGACATTAGACACACACACACACACACACACACACACACACACACACATATATGTGTGTGTGTTGGATGGATGGATGGGGCTGAGCTCAGGGGTAGAGCTTTTGCCCTGCACATTCAAACTCTTGGGTTCCATCCCCAGTGCTACACACACTGAAAGAACGAGAAAAAAAAAATTCACTTTTCATCTACACTTTTTTGTTAATTTTGAATCATGTATCATCTGCATGTATTGCTTCTTTCTTTCTTTCTTTCTTTCTTTCTTTCTTTCTTTCTTTCTTTCTTTCTTTGTGGGACCTGGGTTCAAACTCACAACCATCTCTCCTGCCCCATACTTACTTTTAAAATATTAACACAAGGGGCCCGGCAGGATGGCTCAGTGGTCTAAAGCGCCTGCTTAGGAAAGCTTGGGCGGCTGCAGGGACCTCAGTTTGATCCCTGGCACCACATGCTGCACCAGCCCTGCCCTCAGGGCAAGCTGAGCTGGCCATAAAAATAATAAATAAGCAAACAAACAAAAGTTCTGAAACAAAATAAAATAAAATAAAAAATTCTTTAAAAATAAATAAAATAATTATTAACACAAAAGGGTTCAAACAAAGAGAGCCTGAGTCTTGTGGGTAGGAACTGGCTTGCTCACTTTCAAGCACAGGATTAGAGAAGAACATAACAATCAGTGAGTCAGGGTAAGAAGCAGTAGTGACATCCAGCAAGTGCCCATGGTTCCCACCAAAGCTCTGGACAGCGAGGACTGGTGAGGAAGCCACACTGGGTCTCTCCTCCCTGCTGCCCCAAGGTCTGGCTTTGTCCTTCTTCAGCAGCCGCTGCCAAGGACTCATTCCACCTCTCCTCCTCTGTCCTGCTGCAGGTCTCTTCTGCGGTTTGGCACTGGAAAGGGAAGAGGAAAGGCCTGGGAAGGAAGGCGGGGTTCTGATTTTCCACTCTCAGTGTCAGCAGTGCGAGGAAAGATCAGAAATTAGAATCACAGATGTCAAAGCTGGAGGAGACCGAGTAGCCTCCTGCTCTCTGCACTAGAAAGCTCTTGGGCCAGCATGCCAACATCAGTTTCAAGGTGAGGCCCCAAGAACCTAACTTCTCACTAGGGCACCACCTCCTGAAGGTTCCAACACAGCCTAACAGTGTCCTGGGCTGGAGACCAAATCTTTAATAATATATGTGTTGGCGTGGGGGGCGGGGAGTGTTAAACCATAGCAGGAACCCTATAGGTAGATCCTCCTAGCGTTTAATCTTCAAGTTGATTTTCCCATAATACCCAAAGTCTAGAAATCTAGTCTGAGCCTGGAATGGGACACATAATATAAAACCCAGCCAGGAGGTTGACATCCTAAAGTTGCTGGCTGGGTGATGCCAGGTTTCATTCATGCACCTGTGCTGACAGGTGAACAAAACCCCAGAACAGGAGTTGATGAAGAAATTTCAGAGCCTGTTAAGGAACATTCCCTCTTCTCATCTAAGAATGGCCTAGATGGAGATACATGTGCTTTGCTATTTGGGCTTAGTACCTCAGCTAAACTTGACCAAAGATTTACAAATTGAATGAGGAGCCCAAGTTATTGACTGGTGTCCTAAGGCACCGGTGAGATCCTCCTCCTCTTTCAAAGGAATTCTTATGGGAGCATTTATGTTGTATTGTGGAGCCTTCAGTTCTGTGTGGGATGGGATTGCGTTTGCCTCATGGAGCCTTAGAGACTGACAGTCACCTTCTGATGGCCATTCCTCAGCCATATGTATTTAGCCAGGATATGCTTCCAAGTTCCAAAGACCAGGTGAGAACATAGGCCTGGATCACCCCAGGAACCTAGCAGCTGTCTAGAGCCATCTCTCAGGAAGCTAATCACCTCTGAATTCTGAGAGACACACTCATGGGCTACCTGCCTGCCCCAGGGACCCGCTGTCCCAGTTAACTTCTTTGTTGCCTGGAAATAAGGCCAAGATGTGCACGAGACAAAAAAGAAGGCATTGTTTGGAAACTGGGTGTTGAACCTAGGCTCTCTGCACTGACCTATATCACCAATCTTTCTTTAAAAAATTTTTCCTTTGAGACAGAGTTTTGCTAAGTTGTCTAGATTTTGTCTGAACCTCTGATCTACCTCAGCCTCTCAAAGTTCTGGGTTTACAGGTGTGTACCACCACATCTAGATTTAAAAACTGCATTTTGGTAAACATTTGGGGGAACGTTAGATGGACATTAGTGCGCAGGAGCACACGCACTAAATGGAAATATGTCTAAGTTACTGTGGACAGCTGTTAACTGTTGAGGGTTGTGGCATTTCAGAAATACAGGGATGTCTAATAGCTGTTCAGTCCCATTCCAGGGCTACTTGATGATTATCGTAGTCTCCTGGATTGCTCTTACAAAGGTACTAAGATTAGAAAGAATTTACATGAATCCCAAGAACCAATATCTCTTGCTCAAATACACACATCTGTGTGCATACATACACACACATACACACACACATACCACACTTCCCCCCATCCAGCACCTTTTCACTTTTTGTCACTAGTCTAGCCTATGAATGTTGCCCACCCAGCAATAGATGAAGTAACAGGTGATGAGAGCAAAGCAGAGGACAATGAAATGGAGTCTCTGGATGACATCTTCCCAGCAGCTTCCCCTTGGGGACATGTCTTAGTGACTCAAATCCCAGACAATAGTAGGGAGGGTGATGGATGGCTTATTAACTGACTTCCCTATGTGTACAACTACCTTGCAGATCAAAGAGTGGTGATGCTGTAGTTTGGCTGGAATACCAAGGATTATGCCCATTTCTGGAAAAGCACTGCCCAAGTGGCAAATCACCTTTGTATTCAGCTGTAGTTCAGTGTTCATGAGTTAACCAGTCAATGGCTTGCCCACGGTTTCCAGTGTAGTTGCCTTACATGTAAGCACTTGCATGCTGTAATGTGTTATTTAATGATAGGTTGATTTAATAATCATGACAGGTTACTTTTCTTATACTTACGCATATGGCAAGGGATTGTGTTAACATTATATGGCTAAGTAGGTTACACTGTCCATGCATCGTGCTTGAGGACAGCAAGGGGCACTTTGTTATATTTGTTAGACAATGGTCCATTAATTCTGAAAGGTTAAGAGGCATTGATTATTCTAGAGCACCCTGCGGAAAGCCCCAGTCTAAGTCAGAGTTTCTGGAAATGTATGTAATCCTGGGGTGCTGTCTCCTGCCTCAAGACTTCCTCATTTTGGCCATGTCCTTGGGGAGTACCCTCCCTCACCAGAAGATGCTAAAGTGGAGAATTCAGAACAAGAGAGCTGCACCAACAGCTGCCCATCGAGAAGAGCACCAAGCTCTCTACCTGCAGGTACTGTTTATCCTCAGAACAACACCAGAATGCAGGGAAATCTTTAAGCCTGTGCACATCTTTCAGATGGGAAGATGTCTATAGTTTTTCCTTATCATTTTAGTAAGTAAAGGCCAGAAAGCCTGGTAAAGATCTTAGAAAACCAGGTGCCTCTGAAAGTCAGTGTGATGGGTCTGAGATGACTATTCTCCACTTCTTGTAAAGGCTTACTTCTTGCAGTGACTTCAGAGAGCCCACTCACTTCTTTTTTTCTCCCGTGGTAGAGCACATGGCAGGTGTCAAGACCGAGGAGTGCAGAAGACCTGGCATGTGTTCCTCTACCAGAAGCACAGGGCTCCTGATATGTGTATGCTGTGAATCTAGCTGCCTGCTATCACTGGAAAGCATGGCATTCATCCAAAGGAGAGGCTAGGCTACAGTGGGGTCAGGCAGATGTAGAGGCATAGAGCCTTAGTACTATTCCAAAGGCTGTGAGGCTTGAAAATGCTCTGTGAGAGAGCAAGACAAGGTTGGCTCTGTGAGACAGCTGATGCCACAAGGGCAGAATAAGGACAGGCACTAAGGAGTGACCATACCCTAGGCCAGTGCCAGCCTGTCAGGGCCCTATAGATGCAGACCTTTAAATCAACATGCTTGTTCTCCAAGAGCCTGCCAGAGAGGACAGGACAAGGCAGGCTTTGGATCCCATCCAGGCAGCCAGCTGCCCTCAGGCCATCTGAAGGGCCTGTGACACTCATGTAGCATCACCAAAATTCACTTTTGAGTCTTGAGGTAAGGTAGAAGTTTGCACATGAGTACACGAGTTAGGCATTAATACCAGTTACTTTTATATTTATCATGGGCAGGATTCTTTTTCCATCCTTATGAAGGAATAATTGACAGGCAATCATTTACATCTAAGGTGTAGGACTTGATGTTTGGATGTACTACATGTTGGAGAATAATCACTACAGCAATTTCATTGGTGTGCCCATTACTCCACATTGGGTTTCTTTCTTTCTTTCTTTCTGTCTTTCTTTCTTTCCTTCCTTCTCTCTCTCTCTCTCTCTCTCTCTCTCTCTCTCTCTCTCTCTCTCTCTCTCTGTCTCCTTCTCCCTTTTTCTTTCTTTCTGAGATGGAGAGTGAAAATGAGAGACAGAGACAGAGACAGAAACACTTCAGTAACACCCTCTTGGCCAATTTTCTTGTTAATTGTCTTAGCTAACAAGACAGCCTTGTTAACTAAGCTCCTGATGTTGTGATTTATAGATTATAGAATATAAGCAGCCTGCACAACTGAACTCCAGTTCTGACCCTTTGACCATCCCCTCCTCATTTCTCTTTCCCCATCACTGACACCCATTAGTCTGTTCTACATTTATGACTTTGACCACTTTAGGGTCCTCATAAAAGTGAGATCATGAAGCACTTTGTCTTTCTTTGTCTGCATGGTTTCATTAACATAATGTTCTCCAGGTTCGGAGAAAGGATAGTCTCGCCCATGAATGTGTTAGAAGACCTGGACGTCCATGTGCCAAAGTGTGACCATGCACTCTTCTTTCAACATATACACAAAAATCAGCTCAAAGTGGATTAAACTTTGAGGAATGTTTACACTATAGACTGGGTCTTCATAATACACTTAAGAGGTCACATTAAAGTTAGTGATTTTCTTTATATCATATCTCAGTAATTATTTCATACCTTCATCAAGCTGCTACTTAGCTTTACCAGTCTGGGCATAAGATGGGTAACTGAGTCATTTCTCTTCCCAGCTCTGATCATTGTCAGATCCATTGTTTCATGACTGACGTTCGAAGAAACCATCCCATTGAGTAGAAAATTACTCTTCTTGGGTGGAGAGAAATGTATTTCCAAAAAAAAATTTTTTTAATTATTTAGTTGCCTTTGATTGATACTTGCACATGGTTGTCCTTAGTGGAGACCTGTTGATACAAATTGAACTATGATTCCATTGACTTGAAAGACTCACCTCTGGGGAGTACACATGGTTTGTAGTGAATGACTGTCTCTGGGGCTGTGGAAGAATATGGGCATCTCTGGAAGAGTGGTTTTTCCTGGAGACAGCTTTGTGTCAGTATGGGGAATTCAGTGAATCTATTCTCCAGTGATTCTCATTTTATGTGAGTCCGACTGCCTAAATGGTAAGCGCTAAAGGGTCTTTTCACACAAGTGAAAGGAGGAGATGGTTGCCGGAGAGTCAAACAGAAAGCAATTTAAAATTTCTTTGATTTCAAAACGGCATTCACAGAGGCTATTAGTTACATGTACAGAACATGTTCTGGTGCTTGCTCATTGTATGATGTGTGTTGCCGACTAATGACTCGCTGTCGAGTTCTTCTCAGTTGGTCCGCAAGCTCTGGACCATGGTCAGAGTGCCTTTGTCTCACTGAGGCTTATGCCATCAAGTGATGTTCGTGGGTGCTACTGGGAACCTGCACTGCCAGGTCTGGGGCTTTGGCCTCCTTCTTCTCAGTCCCAATACCCTCCTGGCTCAGACCCCTGAGTTCCACTGCCATCCTTGACAATGCTCTTGCCACCTTTGATTCTCTTGCTTTGGAGCCAGTCTTGTTCTCTTCTCCTTCTGGACTCATTGGCTGACTTCATTGCCTTACTCACTACAGGAAAGTGCTGCTTTCCTGTCCTGCCTTATCACTGAGCTATCCCTCACTCTCCATGTCCCATGGTGAGTGCCCCTGAAGAAGAGGAACGTGCTATATTCACGTCTCAAGGGGACGCTCCACTTGCTACAGTGCCTCGTGCTCATCTTCTTTAGACCTTAAGGTCTTGAAGGCGGAACCATGACACAACCCTCTCAGGGGTTACCTTCACCTGTACCAGGTGCTAAATACATGTTTACAAGATGTACGGATAGACAAACAAATGCATGTTACATTTTACATAAGCAACAATAAAGTCTCAATAATTATATACACATATATTAATAATTATGTATATATACTTCAATTAGAAAAAATGTAATTTCTAAGAAAATTTCACAGGGGATCTGCCAAAGAATTCTTTACTGTATTCTCATAGTTTGGTGATCAGGGATACAATAAGCTTTCCTTAGGTCGAGGTGTCTCATCAGTGGTCATCCTACCCCCTGGGCCCCCAGTTTCTCCTTGTGGCTCACGTCATTCCTGAATGCATGATTTTTTTTTTCTTTTTTCTTTTTGGTAGTACTAGGGATTGAACTCAGGACCTTGTGCTTTCCAGGCAAGCATTTATTCCATTGAGCTATCTCCCTGGCCCAGCCAACACATTAATGAATGTCTCATTTAATGACATCCACAACCCACTACCAACTTCTTGTTCTTTCATTTGGCTAACTCCCTTCTGGCCCATTTCTCCTTTTAGAGACTGTGAGTGTGACTTCTTTCCTAAGTTTAGTGCATTCCTGCTATATTCTCCTTAAAGTCCTAGCTCTAGAGTATCAACCACTTCCATGTTCTGCTGTATCCCGGTTCTTATCCCTAAAGCTTCCTGTTTGTAACTGAAGAGCACCACTCCTTTGAACTGCCCTTAACACCCCCCAAATTGTCCTAGAAAATAGTCAGGGAAGATTTGTGCTGAGGCCAAGAGCCTATCTTCATAAATGAGAAACAGTAACAGTTCTCCATGGCTTATCTCTCACCCATTCCTAGAAGCGAGTCAAAGACATAAAGTAGGATAGTTTTTAATCAAATTTCAGATATTAAAAATATTTTGTCCAAATTTAATTCATAAGGAAATGGCTAAAGACACTTGATTTTGAACACTCCTCTGGGATCCCTGAGGAGCAGAACAACCTCGTATGTCTGCAGGAGTATGTCCACCCAAATAGGTCCTGGCAAGGTGAGCAGTGGTGAACCCATCTCTCCTGCTGGACAAGGGAGGGCACTTGATTATGTGATCAACTCCAGGGCATCTCTGGTCTTAACAGGAGATAGTGACATCATGGGGAAAGTGCATGGTGTTTGCTTCCTTTGCTGCTGTTGTCACTCTGGGAGTTGAATCCTTTCCAGACATGGCCAACACCTCTGCGAGTGGGCAGACCTGTGAGTGAGTTGCCCCACGAGGGAAATCTCTTTTCTATGTATGTCTTGCCATTGAAACCATTCATCATGGCCCTGTCTGTATACTCCTGGCATCATCACTCAACTATAACTACTTGCAGCAAAGCCCATTTTGCTTTAGGTCTTCCAATAGGAGCCGAAAAGCAGAAGAAGAACCATTCGTAATATGACAAGCATTTATTTACACAAAGCTAAACTTATATGACACATTCAAATTTACTCTTGAAGCAATATGATACATTGAGCCTGGTGCCATGTACCTGCAGATCTCACACTTGGAAGGCTGAGGCAGGAGAATCAAAAGTTCAGGGCTATCCTGGATCCACAGCAAAACCATGTCTTTTAAAAAATCAAGAAGAATAATGAGCTTTTCATTAGATTTTTACAATTCTCTCCATAACTTTGTTTAACTATTAAATCCTGAATGATAGCCATTTGTATCTTTGGGAAAATGAAAATTAGTGGCAGATAGGAAACTGGAGAGTTTCCACTATTTCCATTTTTTATTTAAATTTTATTTTTTATTTTATTTTTTTCTTGTTTCAGAACTTTTGGGTTTTTTTGTTTATTTATTTTTATGGTCAGCTCAGCCTGCCCTGAGGGCAGGGTTGGCGCAGCATGTGGTGCCAGGGATCAAACCGTGGTCCCTGCAGCTGCCTAAGCTTTCCCAAGCAGGCGCTTTAGACCACTGAGCCATCCTGCTGGGCCCTCTATTTCCATTTTTTTAGAGAGTCGAGCTGGGAAGGAGAAGTAATGCTGCTGTGGAGCAGGAACACTTATCTTTATCTTTCCTCCTTACTTCACGGGGACTGTCTTCCTCAGTGTCAGTGTTGATGGGTGAATGGTCGCACCCTGCTTATGATTAGAAGGCTGCAGCTGATGGTATAGACCTTGTTTAGCAAACTAAGCCTTCGGGCCACTAGAGTCTTGACACACATATGTCCCCAAGAGGTTTTTCTCAGCCCAGAAAAAGTGTCCTAAGTGTTGGTCTTTGTTAGGATGTGTAATTTCAGACTATTTATTTATTTATTTATTGCGGAACTGGGGATTGAACTCAGGTCTTTGCATTTGCCAGGCAAGCGCTTATTCTACTGAGCTATCTCCCCAGCCCCTGATTTCAGACTGAAAAAGAAAAGAAATTGTGACACATGCTGCAGTGCCCATGAGTCTTGAGGACACCATGATCAGTGCAATGAGTCAGTCACGAAAGGATACTTCCATGAGGTCCCTAGAGTAATCAAATGCGTAGAGACAAAGAGCAGCATGGTGGTGGCCGGGGGCTGGTAGAAGGCTGGGTGGGAGCTGAGATTTGGGAGGCATAGAATTTCCATTTTGCAAACAAGACAGAGTTTCAGGAGACATGGCAGAGACACACCACACACAATCACACAACAGCGTGAGGACACTTAACAGTTCTTAACTACATACTTGAAAATTTTAAGGTAACAAATTCTATATTATGTGTATTTTACCTTTTTTTTTTTTTTTTTTTTTTAAGTTAAGTGATGAAAAGAAAAGAGCAAAGTTGGGAACCAGAAAGGCATTTGTCAGATTTCAGGGATACTCTACCTGGCAGGCACTTGAGGAGTTGACACCAGAGATTAAATTGTTTTCCTCCATGTTTATCTACCCCTCAAGGACAGGCGAGGGGGCGGAGGGTGGAGGAGAGTATACAGGATCTAATAATATTCTGAGGAAAAATTTAGTACCCCCACAGCTTTCATTTCCTTGTTTTGCACAAGACTCTGCTTTTCTGTTGTGGTGTACAGAACAAGGTCTGATACGTCTTGGACAAAGAACCATTGATGGCATGTCTGTGTGAACTGCCCTAGCACTGGTCACAGCCAACTTCTGCGGGACCCCTGCCCCCGCTTGACAATACACCCCAGTGTGTGTAGGCATTAATGAAAGGTCAGAAATGAACTGAGAAATGGGCTAGAGTCAAAAACATGTGGCCCTATAAATATCAGAGTCAGACGGTTCAGTCCATTTTTCCCCCATCTCGCTATCTTCTCAGTCACCCGCTGTGGCCGTTCCTTGTGTCTGGCTTGGGTTGTGACGTTATACTGAGAAGGCAGAGGCTGGATTTTCCTTCAGTTTCCACTGTGTGCCCAGACCGGTCCTGTAGAACCATTAGCAGAGGCTTCCTTTTATTTGTTTAATCCTGTACAATTTCTGGTCACAAAGCCCTAGCAGTCCCATCTGTGATGTTCTGCTTTGTTTCAAGAGTGTCCACTTCCTGTTAGCGGCAACCCTGCCTGTGACTTCATTTGATGCCAACGTTGCCTTGTGAGCTGAGGAGGTTGCAGGTTTGGGCTCAGCCAGCCTAAGAGCAAACCAGAAAGTCCATCATGACTTTGGCAGCCAGATTGGATGACTTTGAGGTGACTCTGGAACACCTGCTCATGGACGTGTTTGTAAGTAAAGCCGTTCACACCCCACGGGTCTTCCTTGCCACCTTGGGCATCCTCAGTGGTGTCCTCATTTCTGACTCTTTTAACCCATAAGTGTCCAAATTCCATGTGTGTCACTTTTATCTTATTCATCTGTTGTGGAGAAAGGAGACGAAAGGAGATTTGCACAGTCCCTGAATGTCAGCGTGTTGCAGCCCACGCAGATTAAATAGTAGAGGGGCAGCACCTTTAAATCCAGTAAGGTGCAGAAGTCTGAATGAATGGGGGGAACAATACACAACTCTTGGCAAGAGGGAGCAAAGCAGCTTTAGTGGGGGCTCTTCAGGAGACTCAGCCTTACCTGGAAATGAAGGAATCATTCCAGAAAAGAAAAAAGGCAGGGGATAAGAATGACGTTCAACATCCTGACTTTCTCACACAGAGGACGGGATGGTGAGTGCAAATTGGATGGGGACTTCCCTGTTTACAGACCCCATGCCTGCATTCCTCCTGCTCTCATGGGTATTTGCTCCCAAGAGTTCTGCAGGGCTTGATCTCATGGGATGAGCTGCTGGAGTAGTTCCCCTCCAAAGACAAGAGCCTCTGACAGGGACACTTCCGTCCCTGCAATGCTTTCAGCTACACACTCTGAAATCCTGGACATCTGTAGCAACCTAAACATCTCTCCTAGCCCAGAGTGATAACAGCTGTTCTCAGGGCTTGCTCCAACCTTGTGCTCCTAGTTATAGACTGGTTCCGGGAACTGCCTGGGTGCCGGGCAGGTGGGCAGCAGCTGAGAGGAGCTCCTCTTCCAAGAGCAACACTGGTGCTGCCTTGGAAAGGCGGCTGGGGGCTGAGCTGAGCAATAGCCAGTCTGTGCCTGGAGTCTGGAAAGAGCTCTGAGGCCTGGCACTGTGTGTGCTATACATCACTGTGTCCCTTTCGGGAACCTTTTGGGGAATGGTGTTTTGGCAGATGTGAGAGTCTGGAGAATTTTTTTCTGTATTAATTTATAATTTGTCTTCAAATTGAGGCAACATGGTGCTGGCAGGTTGCCAGCCAGTGAGCCTGGCCTCTACAGTCTGGGAGTGGGGATCTGGGGACTCACAGCTGCTCCAACCTCAGAAGTACAGCTGGATGAGGATGTGTGGAGGGCAGCGAGATCCTCCTGGATGTCCAGCTTGGGTGCATGGCCAGAAGCATCCCTTTACAGAAACATGAGCAGAGAGTAGAAGGCAATAACATTGTCATACATGGGACCACGCCACAGCCTGCGTTCAGGTCCTCTTTATCTCTGACTTGAACTAACCTTGAAAATCTTTTCCCGTGCCCTGGTTCCTCTTCCCATTTATCCACCCTTATTGTCTCTAGTCAGTCTTGCCTGGTTTGTTTCCTAAATCTATGTGCAGAGCCTTTGCCTGTCCTATGAAGCACAGCTCTGCCCACTTGGAAAGCATCTTAAATCCCTTTTGGCACAATCCAAGAATCTAAGTAACATGCAAAGGGTTAAGCAGGTTATGTGGATGTCAGCAGCCAGTCCATAAGCCCTTCACCTTACTGCAAAAGTTGTTCCTTTCTCCTTTAGCCCCAAGTTATCTTCTCTGGCTCCTATCTGCCTCCCCCTCTGGTGTCTGAGAGGTGGGGTCTGTACCCTGCTCTGCCACTGCTGAGCTCTGGCAATGGCAGGGAGGTGGTGCCCTGGGACCTCTAGCTGGCTCTGGTGGGACCTCTGTGTCGGGTGACTTCAGACTACCTTCCCAGATGCAGGGCAGGTATGTGGCATCCCATGGGGCTTGAGAAGATGAAACACAAATAAAGATGAAAGGGGACTTGAAATCAGGGTGCTGTGCCTTGGCTTCCTCCTCTCTAGGGCCCACTGGCTTTCTCAGGAGGGGTAATGGTCCAGAAGGCACATCTGCATGCAGTCCTGACTCCTCGGCTTTCCTCTCACAGCATGCTCATTAGGATTTGCCCTGCTATCTCTAGAACAGCTGTTTCCATACTGACAAGTCCTTTCCAGGATTACAGAGAGCCACTGGGAGACGTGGTGGGGAATGCATGGCTTTTTCAAGATGAGATAAAAGGGACACATCAGACCTGGTGTGTCATAAGCGTTGTGTCTACTCTGGGGCTCTGGTAGCTGCAGCTGTGGTGTTGGGTTCACAAGAGGAAGTCACACCTGTACATGTGTAAAGCGCACACTGGGCAGTGTACCAGAAGCCAGCGCAGATTCACAGCCTGAGCCTGCAGCACACACTGGACAGAGAGGAAACACAAGAAAGCCAAAGCTCTATGGAACAGTCCTTGCTGGACTCAAGACACCGTAGACTCATGTCATCCTGGCAGAAAGAGGCCACTGGAGGCAGCCCTCGCCCCTCTTCGCTGGTGCTGTGGCCACTGTCTGTGCATGCATTCCCAGGCTGCGAGCTTCGAGTCAGCAGACAATCAGCCTCGTCTGGTTCACACTTCCTGCAACACCCCTTTGCTTGAAACTTGGTCTTTATTTTGACCAAAGCAGAGTGAATGCGAGGCAATATTCAATAGCAGGCATGTGGAACTAAGTTCTACTGCATTTTTTTTTTTTTTTTTTTTTTTTTTTGTATTTTAGGGAAGGGTCTACAGGGTGTTCAGGGTCTCACTACTAGATCAGACTCATAGTGATTCACCTATTTGTAGCTTCTCAAGAGTTGGGATTGGGGCTGGGGAGATAGCTCCAAGGCACAAGTGCCTGCTGGGCAAGTGCAAGGTCGTGAGTTTGAACCCTGGTCCCACAAAAAAACCAAAACAAACAAACAAACAAACAAACAAAGAGTTGGGATTACAAGCCCTGGCCACCATGTCCAGTCTCAGTTGCCAACTCTGTGAGGCCTGGGGGTGGGGCTGGGGACAGTATAGAAGGCCCCTGTGATCAAATCCCTGGCCGCTGCAACTGTTTGCCGATGCTTTAATCCACTGAGCTATTTGGCCGGCCCTACAGTTCCACTACAATTCGTGTCTCCCTGAGGCCCCCATCCCAGGGACCACGGTGTCTCCTTCAGCTTCTGCATCTGGTGATCGACTCCAGCTCCTCAGCCATGTGTTCATATGGCGACTTTTTATTGAACTCCTCAGTTTTTGGCATTTACGCTGCCTCCCTGAAAGATGGGGCTCTAACTCTCCTGCACACCCCACCTATACACATGCACGCACACACACACACACACACACACACACACACACACACACACACGCTTTTTCTCTCCCCTGGCAACTTCTCAATATATTCGCATCGCAGTTTAGATCAAGACTTAATTTTATTATAACCACCAAAATATTGTTTGCAGCTGAGAAATCTTGTGCGGGATGATTGGTCTCTGGATTTTACAACTTTATGTCTTGCTGAGGTTCTACTGGACTCATTTCAGTGTTTGCGTTTTGGCCTCTGTATGCCGCAGTCATTTTTCTTTAAGATATTCAACAGTTATATTAACTCAGTTTCCTTCCTTCCTTCTTTCTTCCCTTCTTCCTCTTGCTTCTCTTTTTTCTCTTCTTAGCCACCCTTTCTGGAGCTCCCCTTCTTCTTAATATATGTCCAGAGAGACCCATTGTGATCTGCCCAGAACTTTCCCACCTCCTGTGCATTGATCTTGACTAATGGTGCCATGTTTTCTCTGGTGTCTCAGGATAGACATTGCAGAGGGGTATGTCCTAGTGCTAGCCTTAGTCATTGCTCAATTGGACAACTGCAATGGCGATGTAAGAGTTCCTCCAGCTTCCAATCACTCGGGTCTTGCATACAGCCTTTGGCTGCTACACGTCTAGAACTCCAGGTGGATGACATCACCTCCTTCCTAAAAGTGACTTTTAATTACCCCCTTCTCACGGAATGAGGCCTAAGATGTATTGTGCATAGGATGCAAGTCGGAGTGAGACCTCCATGTCATTTCTTACCTCTCTTGTTTCCCCATTTGTGACTCCCCAGTCTCTTGTAGTTTTTACATTAGCTGTCTTTATGACCTGGAAGTTTAAACATTAATAGTAAATGCACCAAGAGAGCAGTAGCAGTTAGAACCACCTACCTATGCTCATTTTCCTCTAGGAAGTGTGGCACTGAAGGTATTCTGCCCATTCTGGCCATGTGCTTGTGTTGGGGACCCTTGGGCATTTTGACTTGTGGTTTTGGAGTTTCTTTCTCAGGCACATTGAAGACTAATCATATTCCCAGAGTTGACACCATCTCTAACCAATCCAAGGTGCTTTCTCCTTGGGGAAATACGAATCATGTGGCTAATTCTGGAGTCTTCTGGGTGAAGGGGAATCTGTCCTTGCAAGTGACATGCTCCTGGCCAGGGACAGAAACCAATTTAATGGCCCAAAAGAAAACCATCATGCTTTGCAGCACCACAGAGATTACTTCAACCACAATAAACTCTTCTTTTATGGTTGTGAAAGAGGATCACACACTTAAGATCTCTGCCTGGGAAAAAAGAAGCATGGAAATTAGAGACAGATTTGAAAATTGATCATTTGCCTCCCAGTGCTTATCTAGGACCCCTGAAACGTGAGAACTAGGTCTAGTGATAATAAAAATCAAAACACCCCAGCTGTGCTTGGAAGTGAACTCTATATATTCAGCTAATTCTCAGGAGTCAATATCATAGATAAGGACTTTATTTATTCTGCCATGCCGGGTGCAATTACACAGTCTACCCTGTGCAAAGTGCACTCCATAAACCTGGCAGATCAATGCTAGTTATCAAAATCCATCCATAACTGGCAGCTCATGAGAAAAAGCTTTGCAAAACGGTCTCGAAAGCCCAGCAACCCAGCCAGCCACACACAGGTCATCTTATTACCTGCTTAATCACACAGGCATTCAGTGATCTTATTGATTCCTCAGGCCCTGAGCATGACATAGCTCCTTCCAGCACATGCAATATACCATTACCATCATGCAGAATGTCCATTAGCCCCACAACCACCTCTGACTGTCGGAAGCAACCTCCACTGGGAAGGGCAAGTGGTGCTCTGATGGGGCCAATCATATGGACCAGCCAGACATAAAGAACCTGCACAGGGAAGCATACAGTTGGCCTGTTGCTTGTGAGCAAGACCTCTGTTACCTTCCTTTCTATGGGCAAGGGGTAGAGCAGCCTCCCAGCATGCAGTGCACTTGGGTTTGCTGTCCCTGAAGTAAGGCTTGCAAATGTAGAACACAACATCAACCGTGCCTTGGCCCCCCTCTAGCTTGTTCCATCCAGCATCCTCTATGGCCTCACCCTTGCATAAAGACTGAAGGAGACTGCAGCTCCTGATTAGCACATGAGGGTTCTGTCTGTTGCATGTCGTAGCCTCCTCTTCCCTCCCCTCTCCTCTCTCCTCTCCTCAGGAAGACTGTGTGGTCTGCAGTCCCCTTCGCGACAGGTTATGTTTTGCATTGATGGAACATGAACTCTCATAGTGGAGGCACTGATCCTGCACTCCCACCCAGACAAATGGATCCTGTTTTCAGGAAGTTCTTGAGGGTTGGAAGTCTCCCAACCACTCAGAGCAGTGTCCTTTCAGGGATGCAGGCAGGTAAGCTGTGAACAGAACATACATGAGGAGGCAGAAAGCTGGGCAGTGAGGTCTAAGCATGCCTCTGTGGGAACCAAGGCAATAGGAGAAAAGAGAGAGTGGAAAAGAACTCTGTGTGTGTGTGTGTGTGTGTATGCAAGTGAGCACTGCACGGACAGTGTCTTGCGTCATCTCTCTCCTGACACAGATGTGGGTCTAAGGCCAGTGGCATTCTGCTGCCCCATACTGCTCGTCACCAAGAGGAGCTGAGGCTGAGGAACAAAAGAAAGCTCCCTGGATGCCTCACCTCAGCACAGCACTTGGCACACAGTAGGGATACCAGAGAGGGCCCTGGTGAATGCACCCAGGAGCCTTGGCCCCTGAACCTCTTCTGCTTCCCTTCATTTGCTTCCTCTACTTAGTGGAATGGGAGTCCTGAGCACTAAAGGAATCCATATCCTTAAAAAACATCAGAGGGCTGGTGCGATAGGTCGATAGTCTAAAGTGCCTGCTTAGATGAGCTTAGGCAACCACAGGGACCACGATTTGATCCCCAGCACCATACCACATGATGCACCAGCCCCACCCCCAGGGCAGGCTGAGCCCACCATAATATAAACAAACAAACAAACAAATTAGCAGTTAAAAAAACATTAGAGTAGCCCCTGTAGCAGAGCACAGCACAAAAAAGTACATTACTTCATCTAGCACTGGATAAAATCCTCAGTGAATGCACACTATAACATAAGCCATAAAAGGAGACAATAGTTGGTTTAGATAAAGGCAAGACCAGTGTTATAGGGCTTCTTACAGAATACAAGAAGAGTACAGTGTCACCTCACAAACAGGAGACACTGATGCACTTATCCAAAAACTCCACAACTTGTCCCAGCAGAGATGATCCAGGTGAAACTCAGCAATTCTGTCCACACTGCTTTTATCTTTTCTGCCTGGAGAAGGAGTACATGAGGTGTCTGAGGTGGCCCAGCCAGAAAAGGAAGGAAGAGAGGAAGGGAAGAGGACTATAGTCCTTCCCTCAGCACCCTCCAAAGGCCACAGGAGGAGAAAGGTTCTGTCCAGGGAGATCCTGTGAAAAACGCTCTCTGCTGACAGGAAACACAGTCCACGTTGGCGAGCTGGAGTCTGATGGCATAGTGTTGCCTGATGTCTTGGTCCTGTTCTTAGAGATACCGTGTTTCGTGTTTGACCTAATTCTGGCCCCTTTCAAATGAAGAATTATGGATGGAGGCATTGTTTCTGTTTGCGTAACTTTAGTCACAGTTTCCGCTAATGAGACTTGACAGAAGTTACCCAGGTTAGCTGAGGCAGGGGGTGACGGGAATGAGGCTGGAATGTTGAGGAAACACAGGGCCTCCCTGTGGAACTCCCCCAACTCTAGGAATTTGCCAGACTTGTGGCGAGTGTCTTCTTCCCGTGCGTGCATTTGGTTCAACTTCCGGGCTCTTTCATCCTTTTCCCTGTTTCCTTTGACCGTAATTAAAATCCAGGCTCCCTTCAGAGCTGTGGCTTCTCTTCTCAGCTCACGGTTGGTTTGGGCCGGTGGCTGTGGTGGCAAAGATGGGGTGCTCTGCGTCCTTCACCGTTACTTCTCCCTCCCCTCTACTCCCGGAACTGCCCCAACCCTGCCAGGCTGAAGTGGGCAGAAGGAGAGGTGGGAGCAGGAGGCCTCAGGTGCCCGGCTCCGTGCTTTCCTCCCGCAGCTCCCTGACAGCCGGGAGGTCAGGTCACCTCTGGTGTCTGTGTTGGTGTCCCATCAGCCTCCGAGGTGCCCTTCCACGGGCCGGCAAGCCCTTGAGTACAGTGTTCGAGAAGGTGGGAGCAGTTCTTGCCTCTCGTCTTGAGACCTCAGGACCCTGAGAAAAGCCTTCCCTTTCACACCCCACGAGGTGCTACAAGATGCGATGCTGGCCTGGCCCGGCAAGGCCTGCCTCCAGTGAACTCTGTGTTGTTTTGTTTCCTTCCTGTGAGCCCGGGAGGTGCACTTTTCGCAAGAGAAAGAATGACAGGAAGCATGGAAGACGGGAACACTGGCTCCTAGGTTGGTCGGGCGCATCTACTCCAGCAGGCCCTGTGCTCCCCTTCCCGCTGCTTCTCCCCACCCTGTCCTTGTGTCTCCCATCCCACACTGAGGCTCAAGGAATAACCTGGCTCCTCGCTTTGGAAGCTCCTTTGGCACCCCTCTGCAGCATGCTCCTAGTGCCTCCCCTTCCTGACGTCTCTATCCTCTGTCCCACTCCTGGCCCCGACCAGGATCTAGTTCTGAGGTAAAGCAGCAGGGTATCCCAGGAACAAAAGTGTTGGGCTCACCGGTGGATTTCAGGCCCTGGGAAGATATCAGGGGACAGACACATCAGCATCAGCCTGGATGAGATGGCAATGCATAGTGCCCTCATCCATCCCCTTGTTTATGACCTAACCGGGGGCATGGTGTGGAGCATGCGCTGGGCTCGGGAGCCCTTGGCACTAGCACCCACACACAGGCCCCCCACACACTTCACCCAGCCTGTCTCCTCCCTGCTGCTGCCTGGTATTAATAGTAGGGCACAAAAGGCTTCCTCTCCCTCTGATGGGCTATGACCCTGTAACCATCACTTCCTGCTGCCTGAACAGGGATACCCATCAGTTTCAGAGCACAGAGGCAGCTGATCTCCCTGAAGTGCAGCTCCCAAAGCTCCTGCAGATGCTCCTTCAGAGCCACAATGTAAACATTTTCATTGAAACTGGAGGAAAGGTTTGAAATAAACAAACAAAACCTCCACCAGCGGAAGCACTCTGCTCCCTCCACCAGGCACACAAATGGCAGCTCCAGTGCCAATCAGAAGGGCTCCTCCTTCAGCATCACCTTAGCTGAGCCTGGTTCAGGGACCCCAAGCCATTCCCTGGTGTACCAGCTATGCTGCCTCCCCTCGTAGCAAGATCTAATCTCTGGCAGCAAGTTGTTCCAGATGCTGCCCTCTGGACCACGATCCCTTCCAGTCACCCCTAGATTTGCTACATCCAGTCCTCTGGTCTGTCATCTCTGTCCCTGGGTGCTGGTCTTGGGCCTATAATGCTCAGACCCACCCTCACTCTCCATGTCCTGTCTGTGTGTCTGCTCCCTCCATCAGGTAGGAGAGGCTGGCACACCTGGAAGGCAGTGCGGGAAGATGCTGAGGTCCTTCTTCCCTTTCCTGGACTCTCTGACTGTGCTCAAGGCCTAGTCTTGCCCATGGCCCTCACTGGCTGGGTCTGCCAGGCTCAAGCTCCTGCCTGACGTCCCTGACCTCTGGCCTTCCCAGCTCCTTGGGGCTGCTTAGCTCCTGTGTCACCTGGGCTCCACCTGCTTTCTTCCTGAGCACCATGACTTCACAGGTTGGCCGCTACTTCTTCAGAGTTTCCCACCTCCCCGTGGTCCTGAAGGATCACTCTGCTTTTGACTTTGGAAACTTCTGTAAGCTGAAGAAATGCCTGCCCACAGATGGTGACAGACTGGATGGAGTAGGGCCCAGAATCTCACAGTTGGCCCCTTAGTCGCCTCTGAGCTCTGCCATGTTCACCTGTACTGCTTTGGTCAACTTATGAAACCTCTCTTCACCTACCTAGAAAACAGGCGCGACGAAACTCCCTTTTCTCAGGGGATTGCGTCCCAGCAAGCCACTCTTTCAGTGAACATTTACTTCTTTGCAAAGTAGTGTATCGGTGAAGTTATGTGTACCTTTTTCTCCTGGGAAGCATATTTGTGTCCTAACAATGAAAAATAAACATTAAACATAGATACCTAAATATGACCATTAATGGTAAACTTACGTATGTCAAAACTTACACAGTGAAACAATCAGAAATGTATTTTTGGGCCAAGGGACCTTTGAGAGCCCACAAATCACTGAGGAGGAGGAGGAGGAGGATACCTACTTTTGACAGGCAAGGACTTGCATTGGGTGTGGGGAGGCTCAGCACTGCAGGAAATCGACCCTTCCCTCCAGGGCCCCCTGGGAAGGGGTGGAATGCGCAGGCTCTGATGTGTGGGAGTCTGGCCCAGGGTTATTTTTGTTTCCATTAACATTCTCTTCTATATGTATTTCAACCTTAATCAAATGCATGTGTCTTTGTTTTATTTGCACTTAGTTCATCAAAGTGTCCCTTAGGATCGGAACTGTGCCGCCCAGCCTAAGCTCTGCAGCAAAACGCTCATTAATACCCCTGGGAAACAGGAAGTCCCATTTACTGAAATCTAAATAAATTCAGTTCTAGGGCTCTGCCCCTGCCTGGTCAGGGGAGAGGCAGTGACTTCTCCATGATCTGCTCCTCCGCCCCTGTGACAGGGAGCTGGAAAGGCTGGGTCCTACAGCACCCACAGACATGACATGTGCCCTGAAAATGCTCCTGTCCTTTGTTCAGAAGTGTAACCCAGGCAAGTGCAGTTTTAAAGAAGAAAGCGAGTCCGTTGGTTAGACTAACCAATTGGATGTTGTTAAGATTTGATTTAGTCCCATCTCCCTCCCCAGTACTTTGAAACAAGGGGGTGTAGGCAGGAAGCAAGAAAGACAGGGAAAAAAAGATGTAACCTAACCCACATCTCAGAGACACCAGCAGCGCTGCCTTCCAGGGGACCCTTCCCTGTGTCTCCCTCTCCCACTCTGCAGCCGCACATATGGAACCAATTATGAACAAAGCCCGATTGTTGTGTATGTGGAATTTCCCACATCAACTTGATGCTTTCTGTAGCTGCCTCTTAATGTGTGTCTGCATGGGAGCACAGGGCCCACCGGTCCGCCTGCGCCTCCGGTCCTCTTGTGTCTTTTCCCTGTTCACTTTCTAGGACAGTAAAGCTCCGTTCCTCCCCTTTGCACTCCCACCCCCACTTCCTATGAGATTTGTTTGAATAAACAGAATTTTTCTTTTCCATCCTTTTCAATAAACTAAGCTCTGGGCTGTGGAAAGTAAATAAAAGCTGGTTCCCAAAGCGTACATGTAACAGCAACTAACACCAGAAAAGCACCGGGTTACTACAGTAGAAGTGACTGTTGCTTTTAGAAAGCCCAGAACGGAGAAAAGCAGGCTATATAGAAAGTATTAAACAGGAAAAGGCAAAGACGTGCAAGTCCCAGAAGCTCTTTCCTTGCCTTTCCTAATAGAAATGTTCTCTGTAGCAGAAATAAGGGAAGCAGGGATGGGGGAGGAACGTAAGCTGAAAAACATCACTGGAAAGCTCAAATCGTAGCCAATTTGTGCCGTGCATCTGAGAAGACTATCTGATCTGGATTTACACCATGATTACAGAAGAATTGGCAGATGTGATGGATGAGTCTGAGCTCCAGCCGTCCTTCCCAAGCCCTGTAAAGCCAAATGTGACTTGATGCCTTACTGACATACGTAAATATAAATGACCTCTGTCACAGACATTTGCGTGGGGAGGTGGGAGCACAGGTCTGCTATACTGGACATGATTTCTCTAAACCACGGGATGCAAGCCTCCCTCCCGCACTGTCTCCCACACTTCCTCCCTGCGGACAGCTTTCACCTAGTTAATGACATACATGCATTTATTTTCTATGCACTGGAAAGTAAGAAGTGGGGGGAAAACAGATCTACATATCTGAAGCTCAGCTTCAAAGAGATAATTCATGACTGAAAAAAAGACGACCCCCGAGTTCCCAGTGTGCTACGCTGCTAGTCCTCAAATATTTTCCCCGTGTGCAAAAGAGAGTGAAATCAAAATGTAGGGCTGAAAGCTAATCTCTGCTCCAGATGGGAAGATTCCAAATAGTCCTTTTAAGGTGAGCATGTGACCCGCAGCACAGCCCAGGGGCTGGGCAGTCACGTGGTGGAAGAAATAAAGCGTGGGGCCGAGCCTTGATGAGACAGCTGACCTGGTTACCGTCACAGCCTGAAGAGCACAGTTGACATTTCTGGATCACTCTTCCTGGAAGCGCCGCTTGCCCACCCCTAGGAGCAGCAGCCTCCTGGAGCCAGCGCATGGGGACACGGGGACCCAGGGACAGCAGGGAAAGCCCAAGTTCCCAAGCAGGGACTGGTTTCTTTTTCCCATCCCCCACTTCCTGACAAACCACATCTTGACTCATATGCTCAAGAGAAAAGCCCTCTTAGTTATTTGATATTTGGGAAACCGCCAAGAGAGCCTAACTCAGTTTGGGGAAAGCCTCCATCTCCCTCTTTGCTGCGAACACGTGCGTACGCACATGCTAGTACACACACACACACACAGACACACACAGATACACATACACACACCCCTCCACACCATGGTGGTTCAGGCTGCAGTGGCTCCGAACAGATCTCAGAGACTTTTACTGAAAATACCTTATGGATCGCTGAGGAGACGCAGCGTGGAGAGGGTAAGCAGCCTGGCGGGCCGTTTGTTTCTCCAGTGAGAAGAGAGGTTGCTTTTCCGTGTGCAGAACCCTTTACTTCTCTAACGCCTTCCTGTGTGACTCGAGTTTCTGGGACTGTAGGGGAAATGCTGCATTCTCCCACGCCCCAGCAGATAATGATAAGAAATGTAAAATAGAACTAGAAATTTTGATTGTGTGGATGCCAGGGGACTTGGAGAAATGAAATATGGAGGAAAGCTGGCGTGGGTAGGAGTGCAAGCTGCTCCATGGAGTGGGCAGGAAAGATAGGAGGGAGAAGCACACAGGGCTAGGAGTTTGGCGTTTGATGCTGCGTCCTCTGGAGAAGCCCTGGCTCAGATGTGCTGTGCGTGGGACAGGCTCTGAGAAGGAGCTGGTGACATGAATGGAGCTTCGCGGTTTGGTGGTTCCCGTTCTGCACCAGCCCTCGCCGTTCTTGGCACGTGCTTGTCACGGTTCTCCCACACCCACTGCCTGGTCTGAGTTGGTTTCTCTGTGATACTGTTGATGGGACTCAGTAACATTCGGTTTCCTGGCAGTAGGCTTACAGTATGAACGCCCCTGGATGAGAAACTTTTGTAAAGCGGTAGTAAGATCTGCGCTCCTCTGCCCTTGCAAAGGCAGTCCGGGGCTGACTGACTGCAGGCAGTGCTGAGCTGGTTTGCCAGGAATGTGCTGTGTTCTTCCCGTGGAGATGGCGCCCGCACTTCCCTGGGGCAGTGCGATCCATGGCTCAGAACCACTCCATACCGGTGCCTACGCCCTGGTTGCCAACCATGGGCTTCCTGCGTCCATCAGGCATTGCAGGTTAGGGTGCAACCCCAACACCTAATAAAGCAGGCAGCAGGGCAAAACCTGAGACAGACGAGGAGCCTGTGCAGCTCATAAATTGAGCAGAGTTAATTCTAGTGACTTTCTCCAGTTTTGTAAGCTTACCGTTCAGGAATTTTTCAACTTGAAGGAAATTTAATGAAAAGTTTAAACCTATGAAACACTGTCTGGAATACCCAGACAGGTTCATGGCCTGACTCTAACAAGTTATATTTTCTCTGTCATTTAATAATTATTATTTTTTAAAAACCCTTCCCTTCCTAGCCCTATTCTGGTTTCCTGTAGGTCTTTATATTGAGACACATTTCTGTGGTCAATATCAGGGTTATCAATTAGGATTGTGTGTGTGTGTGTGTGTGTGTGTGTGTGTGTGTGTGGTGCTGGGAACGGAAACTAAGGTTTTTGCATTAAGCTGCATCTCTAGCATTTCTGCCATCCTGAGACAAAGTCTCACTAAGTTGCTAAATTGTCCAGGCTAAGCTCAGACTTGTGACCCTTCTGCCTCCACCTTCCAGTGTCCTGCAACGTTAAGAGTGCACCACCATGCCTGGGTAACTAAGATCTATTGAGAGCTTCTTCTTCCAATAACTTCTGAGACAGAAACACCAGCAGTGAATCTGACACATGCATTAGATAGACACTGGGCATGACTTCAAGCTCTGTTGAAAAATCTTTGGTCTGCCTGAGAAAGGAATTTATTTAATACATTCTATTACTTATTATTTATGTATGTATGTATGTATGTATGTATGTATTTACTTGCTTAGTACAGTGTCTCGCTACACAGCTCAGACTCATAGTGATCCTCCTATCTCAGCATCTGCAGCACTGGGATTACATGCAAGTACCATTACTCCTGGCTTTGGTGGGTGGCCTGATGTCTGGGGTTCCAGTACTCACACAGCATGCGGTACCAGGGATCGAACTCAGGTGGTGTTTGTGCTTGCTATCTTCCCAACCCAATATTTTCCATTACTGAAGTATTCATTCACATATAAGTGGAAATGTGAATTGTGTGCCCAAAAGGTGTGAAACAGCATTATGGAAGAAAGTTACCTGCTTAGAAGTACAAAATGTTCAAGGTGACCTGGTAACCTCTTTTTTCTCTCTCTTGGTGCTGAAGATTGAATCCAGGGCCTTTGCCCTTTTTGGAGTTAGACCCTCCCTCAGGTGCTTGATTGGGCTTGGCAACCTCTACCTGCACTATTAGAATCTCCAGCTGGATATGTCATGAGCCACGTGTGCTGTGCACACCCAGATACAGGTATCACTTGTTCATTGTTTACGAATAATAAAATAGCATAAGATAAGCCTTCTATGTAGGAATATCGCACTGTCCATCACTCGGGTCTGTATTCCAACACACCTCCCTGCTGCTCCAGGCACCTGCCGAGGGTTTATGGGCTCTTGCTGCAGCTTGTGCATCCCTGGAGCATTAGGGTCCCCTGTAGATACAACTCTCCCCTAGTACTGCAGGGGAAGGGATGCTAAGTGAAAACATGATGAGCTGTCAGGTCTCATTAGATGGCTCTGACTGTAGTGGCTCTGTGACATCTCCTGAATTAGAGTAGTAGACTTCCATAAAAGGAGGGAAGAGAGGTATAAAATAGGCCTCATTGTGCCACAGATCCTGAGGACTGAGACCTGACACTCTCTCCTGGGGACTGTCTGCATTAGGAGTAGCCCAGACTCCCCGGCCACACCAGCAGCCTGGGGGCCAGGGGACAGGCACTAGAGTAGATTTTTGTTGTCTCCACCTTTCCTGGAGGAAGACCTCTCCAAACACTTCTGCTCCAGTGGCTACCTACCTAGGACAACACTTCACTTTCTGATCACTAAGGAGGTGCGGGGAATAGGTGATGCCTCTCTTTTCCTGTGAATGGTGAGCCCAAAGCAGGAAGAACTTTTATCTCCTGCTCCAGGACAGGCAGCCAGCAGCAGGGCAGAACCTGAGTCAGGGCCTGTACTTCCCATCCCTGGCACTGGGCCCTGTTTCAGTACTCTTGCTCCTTGGGGACCATATGACCTGATAGCCTAGCCCTGAGGAAAGGGTTGTCACCAAGACCTCATGTTAAACGACACGCAGGAGACAATGCAGAGTCAACATACAGCTACCGCAAGAACCATGTACTTTCAGATTTGTGTTGGCCTGCAGTGTCCAGAACTCAGCAGCCACTTCTGTTGACCACTTGCCCAGAAATCAAGTTAAAAGGAAGGCATTTCAGTACTTATTTAATTATTTATTGTGCTAGGTTTCAGTTCTTTCTGGATTTGAATTGATTTTGCATTGACTTAAATCCCCAACCCTTATCTTAAATTTTGAGACAAGGTCTAGCCTTAAGGTTTAATCATTCTGCCTCAGCCTCCCACAGTGCTGAGGTTACAGGCAGGACATGAACTATTGTTCTTAACAGTGTTCCTTGGACTTCCTCATAGCCTAACTGTGTAAGCCCACTCAGTCTGGGAAACTGTGCTTTTTCACATGTTTTCTCTTTTTTTATAGGTAACCATGAGCCCATCACCGTAGTAAGTAGGGTGGGGAAAAAGTAGAAGAAATAGAAGATACTGTGTGTGTGGTATGGTAGAAGACCTTAGACATGTCAGGTGGAAATGGAACCACTATAAATCAGTACAACATGAGCTAGAATTAAGGTACAAGCAGGTAAAGACAATCTGGATGCAATGGAAACCAGCAAGGAAGGTCAGGAAGCCCAGAGGTTAGAGCTGCTGTCCCCGACCCCAGCAGCCTCACTACTCCCCGGCTGTGTGAGCTGGACAGTGCTGTCCCTGCACCTTTGCCGGGCTCCCCCATGAGGTGTGGTCATCAAGGGTTAGTGGCAGTGTATATAAGCACCTCAAATGATACCTGGCCAACCCAGGATATGCCCACAGCTAGGCTTCTTATGAAGGTGCCTGCTTCAGGTACAAGAAACCCAGATTTGTGTTTTCAATAACTGGTAGCCTTGTGGGCACTTGGTGACATGTCACACTCATGTGGAGAGGTGTTTATAGCAATTCCCCTGGTAGAGCCAAGACAGATGACTTTGGGGGTGCTAGCTTCCCTTGGGCCCTACTTTTATGTATGATGTATGGGAAACAATGTGTTCCACTTTGGCTGCACTCGAATGCAAAGCAACCAAAGTACTGAAGGTCAGACAGCAGATCCTGGTAATGCAGGTGTTGCTACTGTAGCAGCCAAACCAAAATGACCTTCGTAGAAAAGTCCAATGAATGTAAGAACAGAACATATGAATGAGCTAAAGGAAGAGAAAAGCAGAGATTTTTTTTTTTTTTCTGGGAGTTTGCCGTGGGGCAGGAGAATGTTTTTATTAGCTTCTGTAGCTGCTACAAGAGGAAACGGGTTTTATGTTGGAGATTACCTTCCTAGATCCAGAGCCCAAGCATGAATGAACTGTCCTTTGATGTGGCCACATCACGTGGTTTTGATTTGTGATTTTACATTGGGGTGGGGCCTGCTGGACTGTGTCTGTATTCTCTGCTCTGGTTCCTACTCAAAGCAGCTGAGAAATATGGGTTTCTTTGCACCCTGAGATGAGCCCCTAGGAAGGCTCTCGGCTGCTCATGCTGGGAATAAGCAAGTCAAACCATTTTAGTTTTTACCACTGACTGTCCAACTGCAGAGTCACCTCTGGAAGCAGGCACATGGTTCAGTGTATTCACGAAGGATGTTCCTCTCCAAGACACAGACCCACACACCTGAGTGTGGACCCACTGGGTGTCTCTGTTTTCTCTACCATCCTACACGCTGAAGCCAACATGCACACAATGGAATTCATTATGTCTCCCCGCAGTCCTGCTCCTCCTCCTACACCAGCTACTGAGGATAATCTCAGACACTGATAAATGACACTTTGTAAGGAACATGTGGTCAGAAGATGTCGCTGTGTAAATGTCATAGCCTGTACTTAAACGAGTCTAGATAGTACAGCCTACAACACACTCAGACATGGGTAAACAGAGAAAAAAATGCACATTACACCCAATTGCTCACAAGACCATGGTGAACATAATAATGCAAAGATCCAGTCAACCATGGGAAATCACGTGATCAAGGGACTGATAACTCTGAGGTATCTGTAAACCAGCATACTGGTTGCAAGAAAATGTTTTTTAATGGGTAGAAAGAATGCATTTGAAATAATGATAAAAACGCAGTAAACCAGTAACAGCCACAGATAGCACCATAAGAATTATGTAACGTATGTAACTGAATTGCTGAACTTTTATATGGCTGGCAGTGCAGGTTTGTTTCATAGCACCATTCAGCTCTAGAGAACCACACTGCACTCTGCCATTACTTTGTGTACATGTCACTGGCAGTAAGGATTTTCAGGCTCCATTATGTTGTCAATGACCAGATGTACCACCTGACCAGATACAAACTAGAATCCAGGTGTTCTCCTCCTCCCACTTCCCAGTAGCCCTTCCGTGGCTGTCACCACATGTTGTTATTTCTACCCTGACATGTCTCTGACAATCTGCCCTATTCCTGGGTTCAGACCTCTATTATGTGTCACTTGTGTGTTGCCTTCTCAAAGTTGCCAGTCCAGTACCCTCACAGTCTGTGTCCTGTGCTGTGGTCACTGTAACTTTCCTGAAAAATGGGGTAACTGTGACCGTTGTGTTCGTAGAGGCTTTTAGTGATTCCCTGCCTTGGGATAAGTACATGCCTGATATTGCTGCCTCCTTTTCTAGATCCTTAACTTCCTGTTGGCATCCATTAGCCTAAAGTCAATTTCCTATGGGAAGGCTTTCCTGGGCATCCCTCCTCTCTAAGCCTGAGTCAGTGCTTTTCCAGTGGGTCAGGGGGATCCCATAATGCACTGTGGCTGCCTTATAGTAGTAACATGGCTCACAGCACTTGGAAACTGGAGATTTCCCTGAGGTTTCTCCTCTACCAGATGAGGAGTTCTCTGAGAACCAGGAGCAGCCCATGGTACCTGGTTCATAGCAGAAGTGTGGTAACATTCAGCATATATGAAAATGAGGGAAACTTGGAGACTCTTCTGTCACTCATGTCCCTCAGGGAGTCAATTCAGGAAGCAGATCAGAACTGAGGCATGGGCAGGAATTGCCTCAATTCCCAAACTTTCTCACCGCAAGTCCCATCATTGCTCATGGGAGGGGTGTTCACTCTCACATGCTAACACTAACTGAGAAGACAAAGGCTCCTCTCCTGCTTGCTCTGACCTCTCAGGCTACAGCATGTCTTCAAGTGCAGCACAGGGTGAACAGTGACCCAGACGTAAGTTAAACCTCTCTTCACAAAGTGGTGTTAGTGTGATGGTTGGGGAGTGGACACAAAACAATAAGACATTCTCTTTTGCCACAATTATTCAAATACTTCAGGTGAAAGGGTCTTTTTCTTGCCATGGAAAGACTGAAATGGTATGGTATTTCTGGAGCAGTATTTGTAACACAGTATAAATTAAACCTCTTTGCACCCACATCATTCATTATTTGATTTGTTATTCCAGGTTGACATATTGCCAGTCTATTATTTTGCAAACCATTACATTATCACAGCTGCTAAGCTGCATAACTTAAGAACTGGGAATACAACAGGGCTTCTATAGTCGAGTGTGTGGTGCTTGTATTCTGAATGCATTCATGCAGGGAAGTGTGAGACATTACCAAAAACACATACAGCAGACAGCTTTTGTGGATATTTATTACCATGGAAAGCAGACAGCCAAAAACTTCTCAGACAGATCAGTGTATTTACATGTATTATTATCCAACCCCCTCAGTCTGCAGACAGTTCTGTTCTTTCTATAAATATACATTGCTCCAGAGTCCCCAAGAACATGGATTTTCAGGACCTCCAGTTTTCGGGTGCACAGAATTCATGAAAGGTTGTTTACCTTGAGTTGGGCAGGTCCATACAATTTTAAGTGAGCTGAACTTGGTCAATTGAACACTTTAGGGTAGCTTATGTCATGTTAAACCAGTGAGTCCTCATCTTGGTTAGTGAGATTGCGTGTTGGCTCAGGACTAGGAATGCCAGGTTGTACTTGGGGACTCCACCGCAGTCTTCATTCCTCAAGCTGGGGTAGAAGGCATGATCAAAGGCTCAGGATTCCCAGGAGTTTCTGCACCATGTTCCATGGCTGATGGTGGAATCAAGCAATGCTTCCCTCCTTGTCCCCAACCCTGTGTCTTCCTTATGACACTTCACAATGGCCTGAGTCAAATGCCAGTGCTTTGTAACTTTGGCCTTGCATTGGAAAGACCTGAGGAGCTCCAAAAATACCCAATGCCCAGGCTGTAGCAGAGATGAGTGTGTGTTGGCCTCCATAGGATGGGATTCAGGCATCAGCAATAGATCCCCAAGTGCTCCACGAGCAGTGATGCTGAGAACCACTGCCTGGGGCATGTGACTGCCAAGACACACTGTGGGCCAGATGCTGGCTTTAAGAATTTACACTAGTTCTGTATTTTCTGCTGTCTTCACATGAAAGAGGAAAATATGAGTGAATTGTGTGTCAAAAGTTTCACTCTTAGTAAGACATTTAAGCTCCCCAAGAGTTACTCCTGGAATGTCCTGTGCATTGAAGCCAGGAGTAACTCTGCACTGTCTGGATAGTTCTATGCCATCTCCTGCAGCCACCAAGTCTCGTAGCAGTTAGGACTTCCTCCTGGACAGTTTAAAATCGGAAACACTCAACCCAGTACTTCTCTGCTGAAGAGCGGACCAAGCCTCTTCTGGGTGTAGGTCAGCCCTCCACATTGCAGGCATGCTCCCAAAAATCAATTATATCTGCTCAGAGCATTTTGTGTAAGCGTTTTGGAAGTAGACCCCTTATAAACTGCTCTAGCACACTGAGTCCTACCCACTTGGGCAATGTATGAGATTCTTAGACCATGCAGTTAAAAATAATTTTATTTATATTGCCTCATCAATGAGTCTTAGAGAACAATATTATCTAGCTGTATATAAAATGAGGACCAAATCTAAACTGATCTGATGATGAAAATGTATAATATAACCATTGTTAAATTTAAATAATAATAATAAAAAAGAAGCCGGGCGTGGTGGCGCACGCCTGTAATCCCAGCACTCGGGAGGCTGAGGCAGGAGGATCGGTGCAAGTTCGAGGCCAGCCTGGGCTACAAAAGTGAGCTCAAGGCCAGCCTGAACTGCATAGCGAGACCCTGTCTCAAAAAGAAAAAAAAAAATAATAATAATAATAAAAAAGAAAATAAATAAATAAAATGAGGACCAAGAATGTAGCTCAGTGGCACAAGCACCTGTCTCGTAAGCTCAAGGTCTTGAGTTCAATTCCTAGTACCAAATATATATATTTGAAATTGTACCATAGATATTTGTTTTTTAATCTGGGAGAGGACAGAACCCAACTATTGATTTTATTTAGTCTTGCTCACTTGGTCACTAACTGCTTCAGATGGCTCAATCAGTTTTTCCACCAGGAAATTTTAGAGCAGTGCCCATAGGTACAATAAATAAATATCAGGCATCAGCCATAAACTCAGCCCTTTAATTAAACAGAGATGCCCTTCATGTATAGGGCTGCTATTCACCTGCCTCTCTTCTGCAGGTGAGTAGGAATATTCCTGCATTGTCAGTTCTCAAAGTTGACTTACTTTAGGATGCCAGTTCTGCTTCCATGGGAACTTGATCATGAGAATCTTCATGAGTTTTACTACACAATTGATACCTTTAAGTGCCCTTTTCCTTCCTGGTGGGAACATGTGTATATGTGTGTGTGCATGTGTGCATGTGTGCCTGTGTGTGTGTGTGACTCATAGGTTGGGTGTGGAGAGGGAGGGAGACTGTGGATGACTAAGGTGGGTTTCTTAGGGTGAGGAGCCAGTAGAGCACAGGACAGGGCATGGGAGAGGAAGAGTTCTGACTCCAAAGCATGCAATCCACGATGCCAAGTCAAAATGAAAATTGGACATTTAGTAAGATGTTCAAAATGTAAATTGTATGTTTTGGGCAGCTGTCTGGACAGGAGACACAACAGGAGTACTACTGATTGTGCTGGAGCTGGCTTGGGTGCAGCGGTGGGCACATGTTTCTGACTCCACACTCAGTGGTAACATGCGGAGCTTGAAATGAGCCGTAGAGGAGGAGTGAGGTGAGGAGGTCGGCAACCATCCAGATCCAGGCTTTTCTCCTTGGAGAGCTGATGGCTAGACATCCATCAGTGCTTCCCTGGAGGATGGCTTGAAGCCACAGGAATAGGGGTTCCTCTTGGGGACGCAAGGATACATTAGGGAGCCCTGGGCCCTAAGCCAGTCTAAAGTTTAGGGGAGGCATCAGCAAAAACTAATGGGGAGGATGGAGATGTGGCTTAGTGGAGGAATGCTTGCCCAGCATGTGCAAGGCCCTGGCTTCATCCTCATTACCACACACACACACACACACACACACACACACACAGAGTTAATAAGGTACAGCCAGAGAGATGGAAAGAGAATTAAAAGAGAAAGTCCCAGGAAGAAACAATGGACTTTCAAATGCTGCTCATAGTCAAGTCGGACCAGGATTGATACAGTACCTGATCACAGGGCTCTTTCAAAGACTGTGACCCTCCTTGTGGTAATTGCCTGGGCGTTTGCAAACACAGCCTGCCAGCACTGTGGGTCTAGTTCTCAGGCCCTGGTGACATGGGATCAGAAAAAATACCATTATAGGGTTTTCTCCTGAAAACTGCATGCCCAGAAAAACACCATCGTAGAGGAAGACAAAGTGCCAAAAAGGAGGACACTCTTGTCTCACCTGAAGTCAGTCCTGGACACTAGGAAAGGGCACTAACAGAGTAAGGATTAAGGCACCTAGGTAGCAAGGAACTGCTCACCCTGTCATGCCAGAAACGGCCACATCCTTCTCACTAACAACTCCATGCATATCATAAACCACTGTTGTGGAAACTGAGCTGCAGTTACTCCTTAGAGTAAGTCCCTGCAACTAAAACTACAATCAAGAAAGGGGCAAAGGTAGATTTCGGTATGCTATGTTTGTCACCTGTGGCAAAAGCCAGCTCTCTGCCCTTAGACCATAGTTTTCCTAAACTCTACACAGAGGAAAACATGTTACTTTGTTTTATTTTGCCCTGACATGTGTGCAGGCTCCGTAGGGCCACTGAGTCCTGCCTATAATTTTCTTTTTTTTTGCGGGACTGGGATTTGAACTCATGACCTTGCTCTTGCCAGGCAGGCACTTGTGCCACAGAGCTATCTCCCTAGCCCCCACCTGCCTATAATTTCTGACCAGGCCAGCCATCAGACATCCAGAATGAAAGGGTCTTGACTGGAATTTGGAATCTGGAGTTCAACCTGTTCTGTAAAAGCTTATCAATGGTACTGAACTGAAAGAAACCAGGTCTTGATGTGAGGCTCTGTTTCACTGAATCTTTATGAATCTTGAGGGAAAAAATCTGGCTTTTCCTCATCAGCTGGATAAAAGCAAAGTAACTGCTGCCATGGCCATGCATAGGTCCTGGTCCTCCAGGTAAGGCCATGCCTCTGGGGCCTGAGATGCTAGTTGGTGTCACCCTGAGTGGCAGCAGCTATCTTTTGGTTTGTGGTGTGGTACGGCCAGGTCCATCCATGCAGGGAGAGATATAGGAATCACTGTGTCTCAGTTACTGTTCTCTCATTGCTGGGACAAATACCCGACACCCAAAATTAAGGAGGGAAAGGTTATTTAGCTTACAATTAGTGGAGGTTGCAGTCCGTACTCAGTTGGCTCCATGGCAAAGCAGCACATGTAAAAGAACAACATTGCATGGCAGTGGCAAAGAGCAGAGAGCAAGAGGGAGTGGCAGCAGCACAGGTAGCTAGCTAGCCTCTCTCCCTTCCTTACACTGTGATGCAGATTACCTGCTCCAGGAAAGATGCAGCATCCACACTCACAGTAATCAATCACAAACTCCAGAAGCTATGCCATGACTGCATGAGGCTTTGGGTAGACACCTAAACACAAACCATAAGCACTGGCTCTGTGTCCAGCTCAGGAATCACTCTCACTGTGGTGCCAGTCTGGTATGCTATGTTCTGAATATCATTGTCCACCCAAAGTTTATGTAAAAATCCTATGTTCCAAGGTGATGTGTGAGGAGCAGGCCTCTGTTTGTGTGTGGAACCCCTGCTCTGCAGAGGCCTAGCTGGGTCTTCCCTTGAAGGGTTACCACAGCAAAAGCCCACCTGTGAGCCTGAGAGTAAACCCTGGCCAGACACCAAATCTACCAGCTATAACCTACTCCCAGGCTCCAGGACATCAAAAAGAAAGCAACCTTCTGTGTAGCATTTTGTTATAGCAGCTGAAACTGTCTAATACAGTCCAGAAAGAGAGGGAAAAGAGGTGAAACCATCTCAGCCTGTTGGGCCTCAGCTCTGATTTTCAAATGGAAGCACTTTAAAACAAAAGTGCTTTCCAGACTTCTCAACTCTTACTTCTGTCAAACGACCTTATGATGGCCTGAGAGAAGCTCAGACAAGGTGAGTTTCAGTGCTGTGACCCCCATGGATCAGCAGTGGGCCACTTTCCGAAATTCATTTCCTCTTTCTATTGCATAGTCGCCTGAGGGCAATGGTGGCAAACCTCTTAGAGCTTTCAGAAATACAAATGGCCTGCCACTTGCCATGAGTTCACCAGCATGGCCCAGGGCCTAACTCTCCACTGAGTCCCATTCGCTCAGCTCATTCTGTGCCCTGGAACCTGGTTCCAGCACTGAAATTTAAATGCTTGTCGCTAGGAAGCAAGGAAGCAGAAAGGCAAGGCAATCAGGAAGAGGACACATTGCAAACAGGGCTTCCGGCTCGTGCAGTCAGCCTTTGCCACAGGGACAGTGAGGCTGGTGTTCCCAAGCCTCTAGAAGAGTTGAAAGCTGGGAAAAATCTTGTGCAATTTTCTTATCATATCAAAGGAAGAGTGTGTGTGTGTGTGTGTCTGTGTGTGTGTGTGAGAGAGAGAGAGAGAGAGAGAGAGAGAGAGAGAATTAGAGCAGGTGAATTATAATAAGGCCTTATTTTTGCCAGATTTTTGGCACATGTCTATAATCTCAGCTAAAGCTTCTTAGGAGGCTGAGATAAGAAGATGACAAGTTCAAGGCCAGCCTGGACAACTTAGTCAGACCTTGGCTCAAAATAAAAAAGGCTGGAGATACGGCTTGGGGATAGGACACTTACCTAGCATGTGAAGGTGGTACTGATTCTCCAGTACCACTATCACACGCACACACAAGCCCACACATAAATTCCCACGTTTTTATACACTAGCACCTAACCCAGTTGCCAACTGATCAGCTGGCAACCTAAAGAAAGACTGCACATGTGACATGCAGCATGCTCCCAGGACTCGTGTGGCCCTGGATGCCAGTTTGTAGTTTGCAAGAGAAAGTGAGCTCTGTCTCAGGTGCCTAGGTATGCATTTCATTAAAAGAAGACATCTCAACCAACCAGCTAACCTCAGGATAGTTCTTCAGGGCTTCCCACTGGCACATTATCCAGAGTGCTAAATCAGAATATAATTAAAAAAAAAAAAAAAACTCTAGTGACAGGTCAAATGCAAAATTTAAAATATATTTACATAAATTACACTCCTGTCCTCCAGCTACTAGGAACTGGCAGGCTTCACCTGCTTTCCCAAGAACATAGCTGCATTTCCCAGCAAGGGGAGTAGAACCTAAGCAAAATACATCCCATCTAATTATGGCTCGATACGGCAGCACACCATGCCTACCTCCTCCTAATGATGGCAGGGGTCCCCCTGTGGCAGGGGACCATATCAAACCAGTTGAACCAAGAAAACCATTGCCCCGCCTCCTGAGAGATGTGTCCCTGACAACTCAAGTTTATGGACCATCAGGGTGTGGTCCTACTTGGTGACAAGAGTTTTTGGGAGACCCAAGAAGGCATTCTTTATTATCAGGCTGGCTGATGATAACTGTTGGACTAAAACCTTCTCACTCCAAATTGCTTCACTCTTGCTAGATGCAGAGTCCTGGAGTTTCAGCCAAGGACTATGTGCAAGGCCTGGAATGGCTTCATGCTCTTCATCTTGCCATGAGGTTGAAAGCAGAAGGGTGCTCTCACTGGGGGAGATTATAAGAGGGACTTCCTGAATGTCTCTCCTATATAGCAACTCTCACTTGTCATAGTCTCCACAGCAGATTGATTGACTGACTGACTGACTGACTGACTGACTGACTGATTGATTGATTGACTGACTGACTGACTGACTGACTGACTGACTGACTGACTGATTGATTGATTGATTGATTGACTGATACTAAGGATAAGACTCAGGACCTTGTATTTGCCAGGTGGGTGTTTATGCTGGTGAGCTATCTTCTCAGCCCTATCTTTTAATTTTAATTCCAGAACACCTTCTCCCGCCTCCTGCCAGATAAGGCAGTTACAAATTGGCCCCATGTAGTACTTGGCCAAAGGCTTCCCAGGCACATCTGATGGCCTTATGATGGGGGAAAGGGGTCAGTGGCAGTGTTGGCCATCCATTACTTCAGTCCCTTTGTGCTATATCTTTATTAAATTAAGCAATACATATCAAAATGCCTAAGCTATATTTTCTCAGCTCCCTGCTGGAATTATATAATTGTGCTGAGATCTAATTCATGTCTAAGGAGAACCAATATTCAGTGTGCAGCAAGCCAGTGTGGGTCTGGACCAGGGCCCATGGGTGGGTGAGGGCTCAGAGGGATGGGGTGGGAGCAATGGACAAAACAATGTAAATCTAGGGCAAGGCATGAGGTCCTCTGATGGCAGAGATCCCTGAGATAATTGCTGCTGACAGCTACCAAGTCACAAGTCTCGAAGTGTTAGATACAGCTGGAGAGACTGAGAGCGAGACAAACAGATGCAGGTCAGAGACATCAGCATTAGAGCAGGGGGAGGTGAGAGGAAGAATCTGAGAGGCCACCCGGACCCTACCCTAAGGGTGTGCACATCTGGTCATGGCAGCAATCTGGTAGGTAAGGTAGTGTCTGGCTCAGAAAGTTGCCTGATGGCTTGTGGGCCTTTTGGCTAAGCTCAAGGGTGTAGAAAGTTGCCTGAGTGCTGCTGAAGTTCTCTCCAACATGCCCCCTGAATACATTGCTCCTCACGTTACTTAGCAACCTTTACATATGTTCTACCCAGTTGATTCCTTTTAGAAGACAAAAGGTGTATCAGGTCCTGTGGATGTCCAAAGGCCATGTGGGTGGGGGAAGCCTCCTCTGTGTTCTGTTCAATCAGCACCTCTTTTACCTTTGCTGCCAGGAAACTCAAAGTTGAAGTGGGGCTCAACCTCAGTATCTTGCTCCTTGCAGAAGCCTTTTTTACATTTGTCTCATACTTGGAGTACACTTTAGCTTCTCTTCCTTTTGTCTCATGATTTCCTCCACTTCTACCTGGGAGAGCCATGCACATATATGAGGCATCAGGAAGGTTAGTTTCTGTGAGGGGAAGCAACGCAATAAAGTATGCCACTCCCTCCCATTCTCTCATAAGTGGGTGCATGCAGAGGGCTGCCACCAGCCCTTGGAAATGTCTAGGCAAGCAAGGCGTTCCTTCTCCTGGGGCAGGGGAGGGGACAGGTTCACGTGGAATGCATACAGAGCCTCTCACTTTCATGTCTCCTGTGCTGGGGTGTGTGAGACACCACAGACCACTCAGCTGAAGCAGGATCTAGGGGTTCAGAGAACAAGGAGGACTCTTGGCAGGGTGTGTGCTCCCAGGGGAGGGAGGCTGGAGCACACACAGTCAGGTTTTCCAGTTCCCACAGGGATAGAGGAAGCCTCTGCTCTGTTCTGTTCACTCAGTATTAATTTTTTCTCTTCCTTTTAAAATTGTGCTGCTGGTGTGTTGGGAGATCCACTATCAGATGCACAAACTACAATAGCTCCCTGAGAAAGATTTGCGGCTGCAGGGCTGGGTCAGGGCCAGGAGGAGGAGGAAAGACAAGAGCGTGACTCTGGGAAGGCCACACTGCCAAATTCCAGTTTCAGGGTAATTGTTCTGCACAAAGAGACCCCACTCTGAACTTGGTCTCTGTGTCTCCTCTGGGGAACTCTGACTCCCACCACCCCCACCTGATACCCCAGCTTTGGCTTTTGTTTGATTCTATGAACCACTCATTACGGTCGCCTCATATCTGATCTTACTCAGAGAAAGAAAGAGAGGACAGCTAAGAGACAAAGAGGCTTCCACGGTGGCTCAGTTTCACTGGAGAGAGATCAAGCCCACTACCAAGCAAGGTCCAGCAGCCAGTGGTTGCTGAGAAATTCTGACCTAAAGATGTGAGCTGTCCTCGTCCCATCTTCGCTTGGCTCCTGGGCCGCTGTAGCTCCTCAGTGGGAGTCCTGGAAGAAAGATGCAACTTCCTGCAGAGCAGACTGACTGTAGTCCAGGCCACTCTGGTCACAAAAGCTCCCAAGTAGGCTCTACTTCCAACCCAGAGGAAAATGCCGGGCTCTACCAGGGTCAAGGACCAAATATCCAGCTACATGTCTTCCACCCTCTTTCCATAGTCCACCCCAGTCATGGCCACTGGCAGGTCAGAGCAGAGTATGCTGGTGAGACAACCATATAGCCAGCCTGGCAGGGACACGGAAAGGAGAGAGAGCCTCCCTCCCAGGTGGCTTTTCAGAGCCTCCTTCCTATCTGCTGACACAGATTCCCTTCTACCTCTTCCAGATGGACAGGACTGGATTCATGTATGAAGAACTGATGGATACCCTAAAACCCTTATCTCTGTAGACAAGACTGAGGGGGTGAACTCATAGAGTCCTACTGTGTGCACGGTGTCATGCACCCCTTAGGGGTCTGTTCTGCTTTGATCCCCAGACCAGCCCTGGGGGCTGCCATGACTCTGTACACCCATCAAACGAAAGCAGTAAATGTAGAACAGAGAGAGGAAATCGTCCACCCAGGCGTACACGGCCAGTGGCAGAGGGTCCAGGGCTTGAATCCAGCAGTCTCAATTCAGGGGATTCTCTAGGGGGAAGGTGGTTAATGGCAAAAGAAAAACCTAGGTGGGTCCCCAGGCCCACACTGCTGAGACAGATGACCTGTACACAGGACTGATGGCGAGTGATGGCGTCAGCCCGTGAAAACACAAATGCCCACTCATGTCTGAATTCCCAATTAACATGGGTCAATTTCAGTGTGAGGACAAACTTATGTGTTTATCTGACAGTGAAATGTGACTGGCTGTCTTGAACTTTATCTGGTAATACAAGTATAGGGCCACTAGATCCTCTGTCTCTGTTTTATCTTCCTCTCATATTAAGCATGCTCTCTTTCTCTCTGATTTTTTTTTTTTTAATTTTTCCTCCTACATCCATCTGTAGAACTTCTGAGCTCCACTTTTCCCATATCCTTTTGTTCTGTTTGTTTGGGATTTTTGTTGCTGCTGCTGCTGTGCTTTTTCAATGCTGGGGATCAAATCAGTGCCTCCTTGACACTTCATTTAAATCCTATAAACCTTTGATTCAAGATCAATTGTGAGCAAGTAACAGCATCATGCACCTGTAGTTTCGGCCCTCTGGGAGGCTGAGGCATGTGGATCACAAATTCAAGCCTGACATGGGGCAACTTAATGATTATCTCAAAATTGTTTTTAAAAAGGGCTGGGTATGTAGTTTGTATATTTAGTGTCCAATACCAGAATGAGCAGATGGATGGATGCATGGATGAATGAATGAATGAATGAATGAAAATTAAGTAAATAAACAAAATCAGTTGTGGCTGGGGCTAAGTGCAGTGGTAGAGCACTCATATACCTTGTATGAGGCATTGGGTTCACTCCTTAGCAAAAAAAAAAAAAAAAACAAGACCTGTGTTAATAAGATTTAATAGCACTTGAGTGCCCATGATGTACCAGGCTTGTAAACTCAGAAGACTGCACTGAGTGTTGCGGCCCACACTGACAGCTCCAGAAACCCCACCATCCCTACAAAAGCAGAGACAACCTCTGCAAACTTAGGGTGGGGGCAGAAAATGCTGCAAGGGGCCTGGGGAGACAAAAACCCCTCCCTGCTGTCTGCTCTGATGGGCCTGCATTTCTATGACATGTCTTCTATTTTCAGATTTCACTGGGGAAGAGGTTTTCATGAATGAAAAAAGTGATTGAAAATCTTTGCTATAGGCTCCATGGTAGGCAGAGTTCCTCAGGCTTCCAGGTGCAAAGGAGCCACTGGGGATCTTGTCACATGCAGATTAGGTGTGCAGTTCTAATAGGGCCACAGGCTGTGGGGGCTGGGGAGGACAGTTTGGGTAGGCTGTAATTGTGCTGGCAGATGTACCTGCATAGGGACCACCCTTCTTGCTTTAGAGTCAAGCAGGCAGGCATCACTTTGTTAAATTGTGCTCTTCATCTCCCTATTATCTTCACTGTGACTGAGCCCTGCAAATGTCAGATAAGACCACTCATGACTATCTTACTCCCTCAAGTGAGGAATGAATCCCAGGGTGCAGGACATCAGAGGGACAGGGGGAGACTCCGAGCCGAGAGGCGACCCTATCTGAACTGTGTCCCTTCCTTGCATCCTTTGAACACTTAGAAATAGAATCCACCTAGAAGTAATCTTGACTGACACACCAATAAGCTCAAAGAATCCACCATGGCTGGGGGTGTGGTTTAGTGGTGGAGTGGTTACCCAGCAGGTGCGAGGCTCTGGGTCCCACCACCAGCACTGCAGAGAGACAACTACAACAGGGTCACACTGGCAAATGCACAAGTCCTGCAAACCTGAACAGATCTAAGCTTACAAACATCCATGACCCTTGCCTGATCAAATAGGTTTCTTTCTGAGTTATGTATAACCCTAAAGAAGCTTTTTGCATGGTTTAGAGGCACACTGCACCCTAAGGATATGAAGGTGATCATTTTCATTTCCTTCTGTTTTGCATACATATTAAATCAGTAAGCTTGAAACACCAACTTTGCCTACCGTCTAACTAGATTTTCTTTTTTTCTACCCTACCTTAAATGTGTTTCTTTCTTCTAGATTGTTTTTAAAAAGAAAAACAATGTGTTTGTTTTCCAGCAGCAGATGATGTTGGAGTGATGTAATCTTTTTCTCTTCCCTTACAACTGTGACCTAGTTAGTTCTAGGTGGGAAACAAACTCTGAAATCCTTAGACTTCAGGGCTTTGCTTAGAAATCTTGTTCAGCTGAATGATAAGGCATCCTCCTGAATAACCGGAAACCAGGTTCTGTGATCAGCAACATATAGGCTTTGTGCATGGAGATAAAGAAGACTGAGTATGCCACCCGCAGCTTCCTCATGGCCAGGTTGGACAGGAGAGAGACAGATGAATAAGTGACCCAAGAATGAGTCACTCATTTCTATAACAACAGTCCAAATGTTCTCTGTTGGCTGCAGATTGTAACCTCTGAATGTGCCGTCTTCGGGGCTGCAGAGACAAAGGGCGAGTGACTCAGGGCTGGAGATCTTGAGTGCCGAAATAACACATCACATCACGGAGAGGCCAATTTAGCATGGAAGCAAAGGCGCATACTTATCCCAAGCTTCTCACAACAAGTGGGATTTATGGTGGAGAAAAATATATACGTATTCCTTTTAGCACAATGTATCTAATTGTTTAATGAGGGGGTCAGGGAAAAGTTGAGTGGCAGGTCCTTGTATATGAATTCTTCCAATGGACAAAGGGTTATTTATTAACCAGTCCCTTGGACTTACTGCCTTGTTGTAACACCCACCTGAAATACCATGGTGGCAGCAGGGTGACCTTCAAAGCTCTGAAGTTATACCTGCTTGTATACAGTGATGAACGCAGGCCACTTCTGCCTCTCTGAACACCAAAATCCAAGAGGCAGCGAGTGTGGTGGGCTCAGACTTGGGGTGCTCAGTCCACAGCCCCAAGTCAACACATCAGTCTCATCAGATAGCTTGTTTAGAAAGCTAATTTTTATGCCCTACATAGGTCTACTGAGTCCCAAACAGAGGTGAACCCAGATGTGTTCAGCTTGTTTTCCTGGACTTTCTGGTGCAGGCTAAGGTGTGAAAGGTGCTGGCTCAGGCCTTGGGCCATGAGTGGGAGCCTCCTGTCCCAGTCACAGAATCCTGAAAGCTGCTGAGGTCTGTGACAGTGGAACTCTCCCAAAATTCTAATTAGATCTGAAATTGCTTCTTAACATCAGGACCCTAGGGGTAGAGTACAGGCAATGCTAATGGGCACCTGGGGCTGCTAGCTCAGCCAAAATGCCGATGTCTGGAGGAGGAGCTGGCAGCCCATGAGGAGGGTCCCTGAGGACCCTGCACACCAGGCCTGCCATATGGTAGAGATGCCCAAAGCCATTGGTAGCTTCCAGGTAACTGGCGGGGGGGAGTGACTTTATGTAGAGTTGGTTGGTGATGCCCAAGCAGGACCCACCTTCACAGCCCATTCCTGCTGCTGGTATGGAGACTGTTTCCATGGCAGCACCAATCAGCCCAGGCAGAGCTCTACCCAGCAGTCTGCCGACTCTCAAGCTGGGGCCCTCCTGGCTGGGTCACAGTTGCCTTTCCCAAGCTCTGACCACACCATCCGGTTCAGTCTGCTCTCTGCTTTCCCACAGAGATGGAGCCTGTTCAGGCTGCTGACTCAGTACTCAAGCTCGCTCTCATTCACTTTGTTTTTTGCCTTCCATGTCTGAGAAGGTCTTATCCTCTCTGCTGCATCCCAAACCAAGCATATCCCTGGTTTCACAGGTCCTGATGCCTGGCCCAAACCCTAGCCACTCCCTGGCACCCATCATGTTCCAAGTCCAGTGAGAGAAGTCACAGCTGAAATCAGCAGCACCCATCCCAGCCCAGCCTTGGGTGGAGGAAACCATTGACCTTACACCAGTACCCATGAGTCTCAGGGAGCACAGCATCCTGCCAAAGACCTCAGGCCTGCCCCTCACTAGTCACTAACTAGTGAGAAGTCTGATCCCTGCTGAGGGACAATGAGGCTACCATTTCTGGGTTATTAAAAGACACATACTGAAGGCAGTCAGCTCCTAAGCACTCCCTCATCTCTGAATCTTAAATCATCACCTTGGTTTCTTCCTCAAGGGGAAAATAATCAATACCTCCATCCAATTTCTTTCCTTTCCAGTAGAAGTTTACCTCAAATTATTCCACATGGAGGGCTTTTTTTTTTTTTTTTTTTTTTGGGAAAAGATCATTGTAATTTTCATGGCTAATCAAACAATAAAGTCAAAGCTAGTTTTTCTTATAGATTTTTAGATTTTCATAGCCTGGAGGGAGAGTAAATTATATATTTTCCCCTTGGATCATACAGGGCATTCTATTTCTTTCCATTGATTACCTGGGCCCTCTGGTTCTCTGGTTTCAGAACTGCTTTAGTTTGGCAGCATAGCAACTTTGCTTTATTTTAACCGAAGGAAAAGAAGATGTCTTGCAAATTCAGAGACACACTGCACCTTGGGTTAAGTAATACTGCACTTATAAGACTGTTTGTCCGATGTCAGAAATGGGGAGGGGTGCCTGGAGGAAATGAGAACAAGAAGAATTGGAGAAAAATACAGATATAGGGCAGGTAGCCAGGCAGGCCTCACTGCCCCGCCACCTGCACTGCTTTCTCACCTTGCACCTGCAGGTCACTGCTGCCCCTGGGAGGCTGAACTGGGCGCTAACGCAAAGCTGAACAGTGCGCTAACGCACTGGTGAAGGCAGGTGGGGAAGAGTGTCCTGCTCGGCTGTCCCCTACACGGTGTGCCTTTTCAAGTACTTTAGTCAGTTTGCTCCACAGGCACCTAATTTCTTGCTTCCCACTTTACTGGAGGAACTCTGGATTTATTATTCACAGGTACTTTGGCTGGCTGCTTTGAATGTGTTGGTTCTCCTTGACCTTTAAATGCTGGGTGACTCTTGATGCTTGTGCCACTTTATGATTTGTGCAATTTCCCTAACTACCCAATCCTTGATTTTTAGTCTCTGTCGTCAGCTCCTAATCCATATCTACCATCCTCGGTGAACCACGGCTTCCTACCACTTCCCAACACTGGTGATCAGGCAAACTTCATCTGATAGGCAGCACTCCAGATAATATCTGTAGTGTGTGAGAACTCTGACTGAAAAAGTAGAGCTTGAATTCTTTAGCAGATGTTCAGAGAACTCACTGAGGTGGCAAGCGTATCCTGAAACAGGTCTGAGTTTTGGTATAGCAAAGGACTCATTATCTGGCTCACTTTGCATCTCCAGTGCAAGCCCAGTACATGGACTGACCCACCTTATCAATCAACTCAGAGTAAATAATTCATGCTTACTTGCTGCTTTGCTTCTTTCTGTTGCTGTGAAGAGTATTGTTTCATAGGAGGAGTTTTGTTAAAGTAACAAATCGTACATATATGTAACTTTATGAATGACAAATCCCTCCACAGAGGACCTGAGATTTCCCTTGCAAATAATCATCTCTCAGTAGTCACAGGGTTTAGTTCCAGCAGCCCCAGGGGTCCTAAATGTCATGGGTGCTCAAAGTCCTTGTATAAAATGGTGTAGGATGGCATAGAATCTATGCAAATCTTTTATAGGCGGTGAATCATCTCCAGTGTGTTTATCATGCCTAAAGGAAGTGCTGTGTAACTAGTTGTCATGCTGTATTGTTTAGAAAATAGACAAGACATAAAAAGACTGTGCATGTTCATAAAGATGCAATTTTTAAGAAGTATTCCATCTGCTGTTGGTTGAATCTGAGTGTAGAACCAACAGACGGGGAGGACTGCTTGCAAAGAAAGGTTATGACAAAAGCTGCCTTTAACTAGCCATGCTGGAGCCAGTCAATGGACACCAGACACAGCTAGGAGCTTGCAGGAGGCCCAGGCCTGGAATGGAACCTGGTCGCATTCCGTCATTTCCCAGCTGGATTCTTTGGATGATCTGGTTTCCTGTAAGATCTCTGCTGCCTTAGAGAAGCATTGTAAGACACTGAAAGGAAGAATGTAGCCTGGAAACTGGCTGTCCAGACCCACCCTTTTACTAAGCTGCATCTGAGGGATAACAGTAACGCTGATGTTTCGCTTCCACTCACCAGGTCTCCAGCCTCCTCTGTGTCAGTGTACAGCATTCTCATAAAAAGAGGGTGTTTGGCTCCGCTTATGTGCCTATTCTTTGAAAATCCAAAATGAGAAGAGTGAGAATTTCTTTTGATTCTCAACACCCTCGCCCCGCCTGCTAGGTAGGTATGGCTACCTATGCACAGCCAGACGAGGCACTGCCTAACCGTTGCGTGTCCTCCCTACACACTACACAGAGGATTTACATATGGGGACTGGGGGCTGAGGCAGAGCCTTGTCTAGCAGCTGAAATACCTTGAGTTTCATTTGCAGCTCCAAAAGAAGAATCAACAGTAAATGCACATCTCCATACCTTTAGTGGTCTCTGACATTTCCATTAAGTTAGTACAAAAGGGACATGAGGCTACTAAATTGGAAGCTTGGGAAAGGAAAAAAGCTTTACAAAAAAGGTACAGCTGAACCAAAGTCCCTCTATCGTCTTGCTAGAATCAGCCCAATGACCCCAGTCTAGTGAAGGGAACCGAAGAATCCAAGGCATAGGTAAAAACTAAGGTTCTTTTTCCCACTCAGCTCCCTCCTCACTGAGCTCTCCTCAGACCCCCGCACAGATGCCAAAAGTAGTATACAGAGCACTTCCGGGATCCTTCCTGGAAAGAACTATTGATTATCTCCTCAGGTCTTGTGACCTTTCACCCAGCTCCATCCTCTCCCATGAAAAGGAAAAGCCTCTGTTTCTGAAGCCAGCAGACCTTCCTCTGTCGCAGAGAGACACAAAGACTACTTTACAGTTTTGCTATGACCTGTCCCATTGTTTTTCTGAATGTTTGCAGCCCCTAAACAAAACGAGGCCTATCATTTTTTCATTTGGGCCATGACCACATGAACATATGCCGACAAAATACATCCTCAGAAATGATCCTCAGCCACGGAGTTCCATGGAAACCAAATGAGAAGAGATTAAGGGAGGCTGAGAACATTTAATTTCTGGTTCAGAGCCTGGGTTGATTTAATTCAGAGGGCCCTGATTTTATTTCTACTGGGGCCTGGGATGCATTTGAGAGCTTATTTTCCTAACAGGAGTAATGGATAGGTGACATCACTTTTACAATCACAGGCTTCCTTGTTCAATGGTTTTGAGAGCGGGAAAGGGTTTCTAAACATAGCTCTTGGCTTGCCTCTCTGAGTGCTGAAGCCAGAGGGCAGCTCCTATCTCCCTGTACTTTCCCAGGAACCCAAAATATTTTTATATACACAGCCAAGCATTTTTTACAAACTGTCTTCCTACCACCCCCACACCAATAGAACAGAGTGAGTTCCCCAGGATTTATATAACTGGATCTTCAAGGCTCTTAGGATTGAGATATGATTGGGTGATGGCTCTGTGAGAGCTGCGACATTTTCCAGACCCAAATATGGGACTAAATGTGTTAGTGAGCAGCCCCCAAAGCCTCTGGGTTTTAAAAGATTGTTTAGATTTGGAGTTTGCACATCACCCACTCACAGAACCAGACAATGCTATAGCTAAATATCCTTTTCCCAAAGAATTAAGGCAGGGATGAGGGAGTAAAGAGTGGGAGCTTTCAGAGTGCTTGAATTGCTGGAAAGTTCGGACCCTCGCCATCTCCCCTGATGGTGAGTGTGAGAGTCAGGAGCCAACACTGAGGAGGAAGAAGGAGCAGTGGGTTCTCTCAGGTTCCGCACCTCTGTTTCCCCAAGTCTATGGGCTACAGTGTGCAGGGGAGCTGTGGCTCAGCGGTTCTTTTCTGTTTGACACCTACTCTACTCAGAGATAGTGCTATGAAATTTAATTAGGAAACAAGACTACTAGCACTTTGTATCCACCAAAGCAGCTGGAGTGAAAACATAGGCAGGCATAAGACTGAGGAAAAATCAGGAGCCTTGGGGGCTGCAGGTAGGCAGGTAAGGTGGTGTAGCTGCTTTGGGAAACATCCCAGCTGTCCCTCAAATGGCTAGACACATGCTCTGATATACTGTTTGTACTCCCCAGGGCACACACTCCAGAGAATTGAAAAACATGCTTCTACACAAATACATAGGAAATTGTCTTTCCTAGCTCCATTATTCATAATAACCAAAAACTGAGAGCTCTCCCCCACTGTCCATCGACTGCTGAATGAATAAAAAGTATGGTCCATTCATACAAGAATCATTATTCAGCAAGAAAAGAAAATGAAATGCTGATGCATGCTACTGCATCCAGAGAAACCCTGGAGGGGGAAGGGGACTGTAGAGAAATGAAGGCAGGAGTCAAAATGCAGAAAGCTGAGGTCATGTGGAGCCCTCTCTCCTGGTGGGAGAAAAGGAACTGCCCAAGGACTGAAGGCATTGGTTTTTGTACTGGGAAGTTGGTGAAATGTGAAACCCGCTGCCTAACCTAGCTCAGCTCAGGTACCCCACGCTCTCAGGGCTTGCCTTGCTCTAGCCCAGCCTGTGTGCTCAGTCTTCAGCTTCAGCAGCTTCCACAACATGTTACCACATGCATGAGCCCCCAAAAACATGACACGAAATGGAAGGCGCCAGACACAAAGGTTGCATTATCGAACAAAGTGTGACTAAAAGCCATAGTAAATGTTTAAATTCTAAATGTGTGTTACAACAAAAGACACAGCACCTTTGATCAACCTCAAAATCCTTCCCTTTACCTCAAACATACTCGTTCCATTGTTCTTCCCATAACCTGAAGCAGGTCTGGCAGTGCTCTTTAGGGTCTTTAGCTGTGCTGTACTGGCTGCCTTAATGTCCTTAGTTGATTTTGCCTTATGTCCTTAATTACATTTATCTTCCATGATCCTTCTGACTTTGGGGAAGAGGCAGAAGCCCCACGGTGCCAGATCCAGTGACTCAGCTAGATGAGGTCACACCCTAATGTTCTCACAGTCCTGTCCTTCACTTGGGTGGCTCTCTCAGTGGCGTTCGCTGTGTTTTGATCCCATTTCATATAGACACACACAAAAGAGGACTTCCCAACCAGCTCCAGAAAGTGGAAGGGATGATGGGACACCTGTGTTTGATGTAAGGGGGAGTATTTTGAGGAGAATTAATTGAATTAATTATAGGTTTACATGATCACTGTATGTTTTGGTCATGCTTAATGAAATGCCCAGAGGAAGCAAATTTGTAGAGATAAAAAGGGGATTTGTGCTTTTTAATAGCTGGGAGAAGGAGTAAGAAGAAGTGGGGAGCAACCATGACAAACTAATGGGCATGGGGTTTCTTCCTGGGAAATATGACAGAAACATTCTAAATGTGATGAAATATTCTAAAATTAAATTTGTACAATTCATTACTGCACAGTCTTGTGGCTACATTACAAAATTATTGAATGGTACACTTTAAATGAGTAGATATTATACCTCAAACTGTGTGTGTGTGTTGTAACAATTACTAACAAGGAGCTATGGGCCATCTAAAACACAGAGCTTTCTACCCTGCCCGCACCCAGCATTCTCATTCCAAATAGAGAATTCATAACAGAAACATTTGGTGGGTGGGAAGAGAAAACATGCAGTAAATTTACACCTTGCTTGAGTGCTATATTGGCAGGTAGAGGAGGCTTCAGGTTTAAAATAAAGATTAGTTGATAAAGATTAGAGCTGAAAAGGTCACATTTGACATAGAAACAGAGTTTGTTAACTACAAACAAAACTCAGATATATTTTCTACAAAACTTAAAAATATTGTAAATGAGAAATTCTGAGCTCATCCAGCCTTTTCCCCTGACTGCTGTGGGTCTTGATTTCCCTGTCACTGTCTCAGCCTCCATTTGCAAAAAGTCATTGACCGCTCTCTTTAGTTCTAAGAAAATGAACCTGGCTTATTTACTTTAATGCTTCACTGAAGTTGTTTAATACTGGACCACAATTAGACCAGGCTTGTTATTGGGAGAACCCTGTATTACCTCCAGACCCTACCAGTAATAGATAAGAAAATATATACAAAAGCAGCTCTGGGATGCCGTTTGTGCTTCCAGTAACTGACTTTGACTTCACATAAAGGCATCCTCCAGCTGATCTTGTGGATGACATTTTCTCATAGATGGCAGACCCTACAGGGAAGTGGCACAATGGATAACGCACCTGACTATCTGATGGCAGCCACAGTCACTAGAGGATTAAGGTGCAGTGTGTTAGACTGCACTTCTGAATGTATGTAAATAGACTGAAGACTTGTGTGTGCCTGTGTTGGTTCCTGCATATTTATATACTTGCAAATTATGCTACATGTGACTTTCAACTTAGTTTTTCCAAGGCAATAGTTACATCTCAGAATATCCCAGCATCAGACAAAGGCATTTATTGATTTTTCTTTTAATTCCTATGTCTTAATTCAAGCAGTGACGTTATCTGTGAGAGCTGGGATAGAAAACACAGCAGTGCAGGCTGAGGGAGAGGGTGACACTAACTGGACCCAGGGTGGAGCAAGGGGAAGAGATGGCAGGGAGGGCAAGGTCCCACCTGCCTTTTCTGGCCCTGCTGGGAACTCCTGGCATCAGCAATTCCTGCTCCCTACCTGGCCAGTTCCCAGCCTCAGAATCGTTCCCAGGTGTGGGCCCCTGGAACCAAGACTTCTTTTTCTCCCCAAGAATCCCCCAGGGACAATTCACCTTGTACTTTGACTCTCACCCTGAGTATTAGCCAAGGAATTCTGACAGGAAGGGAAGTGATTCAAGGAAAGCTCTTACATCTTCTTACAAATGCTAAAGTGCTGGTCCTCAGCCTCTGGCCCAGGGTCACTCTGTCTGCTCCATGACTCTGGTCTTTTAATCCACACAGTGCATGGCAAGCCATCTCCCACACTCTTTCTTTCTGTTGTTTGCAACAAACAAAGTGCAGTCAGGAAGAAAACCCTAGGTCATGAATCGTGGCTGGGGTCGTCTCCAACTGCTGCATGACACTCCGTGGCTATGCAGGTCATGCTGCCTATCTGCACTGTGACCTCTGGCTCTGTCTAAGGAGGGTGTGTGCACACTCACTCAGATACACAGACATGCATGCATGAGCTCACACAGACAGGCACAAACATAAATAGCCAGACACACCCGTGCACACACACTAGGCAAGGAGACAGATGGGCTGTCACTGCCGTCCTGTTGCTCTAAGGCCACTAAACCCCTTTTGGTAGCTCAGACACCCTGTGGCATGGTGGCTGGGACTCTGGCTTGCACCTCCTGTGAGGTGGGAGTTTCCCTGTGCTAGTCTGAGTTAGCAGCCTACAGCCAGAACCAGTGAGTAGCTGAAGAGATTGGGCCAGCAGGATCCAGAAGGCTTTGTACCAACAGGGCAAGGCACATGCAGGTGGCCACCCACACCTGCATGGGCTCGGAGGTGCCCACTGCTGCAGGCTCATACTCCTCCAGTGCCAGCCCAGGCCTCCAAAGTGGACCCTGCCGACCTCTGCAAGTGTCACGGATGCAGGACAGCTCTTACTCATCTCAAGAAGTCAAATGGGTTCTCAGGCATTTTTTAAAAAGAAAACATTACGGAACCTTTATTACTTAAGAAATTCCCAGACCATAAGCTAAATATATACTTAACTTTTTTTTATTTTTAAAGTCATATTATTTAACCATAGGATAAAGCAGTGTCTTTACAACTGTCCCTATCTGCTCCTTAATTACAGGCTTTCAGTAGACGTCTGGTTCACGGCCAGCTTCCCCAGAGGCGGGGAGTCCAAGCCAGTGCAGAAGCGGCTATCATAACTCTTGCTTTTGTTTTTCCTTAAAAATGCCAAGGCCATTAGCTAATGTGAATGGAAAAGTTATTCTCTGAATACTCATTTTTAATTCCATTTCTCTTCCTCTTCTTTCTTTCCTTCCCTCCTCTAGTCCCTTCCTTTTTTTTTTTTTCTTTTCTCTTAAATAACAGTTTCTCTTAATGGGGTTTTGTAGCAAGGCAAGATAATTGGGTGCCCCAACCCTGCCTTTTATTGTAGAGGTAAAGGAATCATATCTGAGGGTAAAACTGTGCATAGTGTTTTACCTGAGAGCCATCACTCACCAAGAAAGAGTTTAAATGTTAAAAGGCCAGGGATGCTGAGCTTGGAGTTGTGTTGCTCAGTGACACGGTGCTTGTCACCGCGGCGCATGACCTAAGTGTAGCCCCCAGCACCATAAACGGAAAAGAAACAGGAAGTTGTTCTCAGGTGTGAATGCACAGGTCCCTAGGAAAAGGATAAGCAGAATTAAGGGAGGACTTGGAGAGATACAAGTTTTAAGATAGTTGCAACCATTTTCGCTCATTTCCCATCAGGATACACCCTTGAATTGCCCGCTCATGGTGCATGCTCCAGCACCAGCCCCATGTTATTCATTTTAAGTATATTGTCATGTAATCCCTGCAGCAACCTAATGAGGTAGGACTTATTTTTATCTTGTAGATAAATAAGAGATGCTAATTAATCTGGGACAAGGTCATGGAGGAAGTGGTAAGGGCCAGTTCAAGCTGAGGTAGGTGTGTTGGAGGAGACTTCAAGAGCCAAAGGGGTGGGGGGAGCCAAAGGGGAAGGCTTGGCATGGTGGCGCACGCCTGCAATCCCAGCATGCGGGAGACTGAGGTCAGAGGGTCACTGAGAGTTCCAGGCCAACCTGGGCTACAAAATGAGTTAAAGCCTAGTCTGAACTGCGCTGGGAAACTCTGTCTCAAAAAGACAATCAATCAATCATCAATCAATAAATGAATAAATAAATGGAACTGTCAGGTTGTATTGACTTTTCTGATGATAAAAAATTAGACTTGAAGAGATAATAATAAATAAGTACATGAACAAAGTACATAGAAGACAGGTATGCCTCAGCAGCAACTGTGAATTTTCAGGCCTGCGCTGTCAAAATGACATTAAGGTTAAACTGTCTCCTCCTCCTGACTGTGGAAGTTGTGTGTGCCTCTGCCCTCCCCTCTCAGGTATCTCCCTACCCAACCTTGGAATCTCACCCATTAAAATAAAATCGATGGAGCGAGGATGCAGTATCCTTCTGAAACAGCTAAAAAGAATCAGTGATCAGACATACCTCAGTGAAATCATAAAGTCATGATACCCGTTTCACTGAATGTTTCACCCTGGGGTTAAATTCTGCATATGGTCAGGGCTTTCGTAGAAAATTATGGGAGGGGGTGCGATAAGTTGTCCAACGTCCAGTATCCATTCTCTTCCAAAGTTTTAGATGTATTAAGTTTATCAGCTATGTTTCCTTACAGCCCTTAAAATCTTAACCTAACTTGGGATGTCTCCAAAGAAAACTCCTGGATTTTTTATAAGTTGCCCACAGAAATAGCCACTTCTCTAGGGTTGATCTAAAATTGGATGGGTTTTGCTCCACTGTGCAAAATCTCCTGTTCTCCAAGTTTTAAAGAGTTAAGAAAAGAGATAGAATGTCCTGGGAATGCTGGCAGGCTGAACGGCCCTCTGGGCTTGGAATGTCTCTGACTTTGCGCGCTTCCCTAAATTTTTCTTCAACCTGCCAAAGAAGCAGCTGGGGTGCAGGGCGTCCATCGAGGCCTGGGATGTGCGCGATTGTCTGCCCGCGGAGGCTCATCTTGCCCTGGTGCCTGGTGAGTCCCCAGACACAGAGAGGGCACATTTTGACTTAGGAGCCTTCTGCGGTTCAAGGGGAAATAATCTCTTGGGTTTTGGGGGGCCTGGTGAGGGCGTTAGGGTCTGTAGGGGGACAGGAGAGCAGGGAGAAGCACAGTTGTTTTGACTGTAGTTTTCCCTGGCCTGATTGGCTCTCAGTGGCCTTGAAAGTTTCTGTGGCTAAAAGAACCAGCGCTGTATGGAGGCCATGGGGAGCCCGGGTACTACCCGTGCTGGGAGCACAGTGGTCTATGCACTGCACTGCAGAAGGACACTTGTGAGCATCCTCACACATCTCAGCTTCCAAGGACAGCTGAGCCGGTGACACAAAGGGGTATCCCTCCACAAAGGGCCAAGTGCCCAGAGCCTCACGATCCTCAGGGTTCAGAACAGTTCACAGGAGAACTTAGGAAGGTGCCTGTGTGTCACGTACAGAAGCTTGCTGTCCCTCAGCGGGAAGGAGGTGCCTCCAGTCGCTCAGAGACTGCATGACAGAGGTCTGTGATTAAAACTGCAGGATTCCTGGTCACAGTGACAGAAGATGATCTTTCCAGGAGTTCGGGCTTTCTCCCCTCAGTATGTACGTGCATGTATGTATGTGTGTACATGTGTGTACACATGTTTGTGTCAGTTCTAGGGGTGAACGGGTGATCAGGGCAGTGTGGCCATGAGACAGAAGCACTATGCAGCCAAACCAAGCCTTTTCCTCTTAGTTTGGCGACTTAACTCAGGGACCTTTGAGGAGAGGCATTCGCATACAGCCTATGTCCAAATGTAAGGAAAACAGAGATCAACATTTTATGAGTGTTTTATTCTTTGTTTGCATGTTGGGCACAGTGCTGGGATTTGATCCAGGGCCTCATATATATTAGGCAAGCCCCGAGCTACGCCCCAGCTGGGAGACTTTTCTGCAGGAGGCAGCACCTCTGAATAAATGGGCTGAGGGTCCGGAGCACTTCAGAAGTAGAGGCAAGACAAGAGCCTCAGTTCCCTTGGCTATGAGGCCAATTGGTGGTATTAAGCCATGTTACTGCTTACCAGGGAGGCACCAGTCCTAATGCCCCAGTCCTCTGGAGAGGGGCTGGCCCGGTGTGGGGAAGGGCAGAGGCAAATGAACCAGCACTTTCCCTGAGACAGTACATCAGTAACCTGCTCATTTCATTAGGTCAACTCCAGCTGGCCTAGCCTCTCCTCTTGTTCCCTGGCTCCTACTGCACAGCCTGGAGGCAGGAAGTACAGCTGGCCTTTGTAGTTTCAGGTGTAATTTACAAGTGTTTAATCCTCTGGTGAACTGCAGTGTCTAAACAGCTCAGGACCATGTGGAAACCTGGCCACATCTCACATGATATCTACACTTGACACTGAAGGGACAGGCCCCAGAGGTCATACCCTGGTGTACTGTTGCTTGTGTAGATAGGCAAGGCCTCCCCAGGTCTTGACCCCTCTTCATCATACACCCAGGGGGCAGACAGGTTTTCTAGAGGTGATACTTCCCTGGAAGTCTTGTGCTTGACTGGCGTGTGCCTGCAGTTCTACTCTAAAAAGCAACTGTGTCTCTAATAGATAATATATATGTGGACCTAAAAGTATTCTAGAAAAGAAAAGAAAGTCTCCGCTGGGAGATTCAAGCACCAAGAGAATTTCTGTGCCTATGGAAGCATCTCTAAAACCTTAGTTTACAGTCACACGTTCCCCAGTGTGGTGTTGGGTCATTTCTCAGCTTCTGTCTTCCAGGGGCTGCTGTAATTCCTAGTGAGTTCTGGGGGCCTGGCTCCCTGCCTCTGCCTCTTACTTCTCTTTTCATCTCATTGTCTTCTCTTGGGTCTCATCAAGTTATATAAGAACTAAGCTTCCAAACTCAAGGCAGGGAGTGTGCCATCTCTTCCTCTGGATTTCTTTCATGTGTGCAGCATACTGAGGAGGCCTTGAGTTGTAAGGCAGGAAGTCCAGAAAACACTGACAATATCTTCCACCCACCTGGAGCCTAGTTCAATTCAGCAGGTACTGGCTGAGCAGCAGGGATGGGCTCAGCCTTGTTGGGGACAACTGGGCCTCCTACTTGACCTTGGCTAGGTGGGTGACCCCAGGGCACAAACACCAATAACTGAAGTGGCCTTGAGTGCTGCTAGGAAGTATCTCCTGATATTTGGAAGGCACTAAATTAGTGAACCAAGGTCTAAGGGCCAAGCTGGGAGCCAGGCTAACCAGGCCCAGCGAGCAGGCTGCTGAGCCAGGCTAAAAGGTGAGAGAGGAGGGGAGAGCTTAGAGGCAGGGCCAGTGGCGATCATCTGTATGTGCCCAGCTGCGGCTCACCTAGTCCTGGGCAGCTCCTTCCTATTCCCAACTCTTAAGAAGACCTGCTGATTTCTAAAGGGCTGGTTTCTAAAAGGACAATTAACATATTATACTGACCCATCTTCACTTGCTCATAGCCTCAAAGGGAAGAGGCTTAATGAGAATAATTTGGCCAGCTATGGTGCAAGCACTCTGGGAGGCTGAAGCAGGAGGATCCCAAGTTTAAGCTCAGCCTGGGCAACTTAATGACACTGAAAGCCAATGTCTCCAAATGTAATAAATAAATAAGTGCTGGGGAGTGTAACTCAGTGTAAATGGCCAGGGTTGAAGCCCCAGCACCACAAAAACATTCCACACATAAGTGCATTTCAACTAACAGGTCCTGACAGAAGGGCTGAGTAAAATGAACTTTGCTTAAGAAAACTGTCTGAAAAGTATTTCAATTGCTCCAGGCTTTTGCTTTCTCTATTACAGAAAGGGGACAATGGCCTCATAATCAGGGAATATAATGAAAGAGTGTTGAAAATATGGAAGAATATGCCAATATGGCATGGTGTTGTCATAATAGACTTCATTCTTACTGTTACTTATTTTGGGAATCATTCAACAACAGTGCATTGATGTATTAAGTATGAGGAGTCATGGACACTTATGTGTTTTATTGATGCAATATTTCATGGTTCACAGTCCCTCTGTTGGCTAAAGTGTTGGTTGTTAATCTCTAGATGAGGTTTAGATTCACCCAGAGAACTTTTAGAACCTCTAGACCCGAGGGTCTGGCTGAATTGATCCCAGGCCTGAGTTTTGGGGTGCTTTCATACCTCTCCGTGGGTGTACATATACCATCTAGAAGCCTCCCTCTATAGCTGGGGAGCAGGGAGATGCTTCACAAAGCCAAAACAAGCAACATAAGAACCAAGTGGCCAGCAGGCAGCACGTTTTAAATTACTCTGATTTGATTGGTACACGTGATCTATGTGCATTGAATTACCAATGAGGCTATCACACTGAGCCCCATCAATATGTGTAGTTAAAAATCATAATTAATAAAAATTAGAATATATATCAGGAATCAGCATGATTTAGATGATCTCTAACTTAAACAGTGTTTGACTCTCAACATTTTTGTCTTAACAGTAGTGCAAAACTGGCACATACTCAGCAAAAATGTGCTTTGAACTTTTAATTTTGATCTGCACCTAGCCTAGGGCTACATATCAATTTTCTCTCCCAATGCTATTGAGCAGCATCAAAACTAGCTCCCGGCAGACCCAGGATTGCAAGGATAAACAACCAACAAACACATCAGGGGACCGCATGCTAAGCTGGGATGTTGGGGCGGCCAAGACATCAGTGCACTTGCAGCTGACAGTTGGATATGGCCCCGTGGCAGATCACAGAGCATCTATAGTGGACAGCACTGGGGGCACCTAGAAGTGAGAGTCATAAACAATGACCTGCAAGAGGACCACAGGTAACTGGCAGTTCAGAAGGGTGCTGTTCAGAGTCACAACTTGCTACTGGAAGCTTTGTGCAGATTTTAGAATTACTGTAGAATCTGTAAAGACTTTTAAAGTTTCTCTTAGGTATGATCTATTTTGGAAGGAGGTGAAGTAGAAGGTGGTACCCTCTAGACACAGGTGTGGTAGGAGAACACAGTTACATTCTATTTTCTTCAATAAAGAAAAAGTCATAGAATGTTTCATAATGACATATGCTATATTATGTACATGTCTGGGAGAGAATGATTCCCACCTTTACCTAAGAATTATGACCACTGCACTCATGAGTTCACCAGCATGATGACTGGAAGATTCCTGTACTTGCTGGATTCTGGCTTATGGTGCCTTTATTCCTACTTCTCTTCTGCTCACCCAAGGCCTCAGAGCCAGTGCTATGAGATACAGTCCTCCCATGGCAAACTCACTAGCCCAACAGGGCTCATGCAGGACTGACCAGAACTTGGGACTCAAGGCTGTCTCCAGAAGCCACTCCCAACTGGTGCAACATCAATATTCCAAACCTCTCAACCTGGCTGAATTCCACAAATACCCATGGAATCCCCAAAGTGCCCAGAGAAATCCCAGTGCTATTGGTCAAGATGGCACATGCCATGGAGGTGAAGCAAATGCACAAAAGGAAATCAGTCATATCTGGTGACTATGAAACTGTCTCACTTCTGCAAAAATGACCACATGAACACATGGCCCAGAGAGAAACACATCATAAAATAATCCTGGAGGTTTAAGCTGCCTAAGAAATCTACTCCTGTGTCTTCTACCATGAGCCTGGCCCCACCTTGCTGCTGGCTATGCAGTTCAAACTATAAGAAAAAACAAAATAAATAGGATGAATGATCTAAATTATTGGCCCACCATAAATTGCTTCTGGTCTCCGAGATGTGGAACACATGTGTGTGGCACATGTAAGTCTGTTTCTGATTAATTTTTAAAGTTGGATGCCGTTCCTTTCTTTTTTTCAAGTTCTTTTTGGATTTTCTTCTCCCTTTATAGAAACTGTACCCCTCATAACAGCTGTAAACTTTCTGACGTTTATTTCCCAATGCCTGCTGACACAGCCCAAAAGGGGCAGCCTTTTGGTCTCCCTCTGCCTGGCTTCAGGACACATGCTCATCCTTTTCCAAGATGTGTGGCTTTATGGTCGCCTGTGGCTCATCCCTCATGGCTGTTTCTAGAAGGACCAGGGGCCATCATGCCCACCTATGGGATAGGAATTTGGAAAGCCTGCCTCCTCTCCTCCTTGAATCTATCAGCAGCCTCACCAGTGCTGTCATGTTGGCCCTCTACACACCACAGAGCCAGTTTTGTGGGTGATGACCCAGAGACAGCACATATTCCCATTGACCAGTCAGGCCTTATCAATCGCAGTTGGGTCTTAGAATGAGAGCGGCTTTTGTGTTTACTTCTGAGCAGAAGCTGTGCTTCTGAGACTGAGAGGTTCTAGAAATACGAGGTCCTTGGCAAACCTTCTTGAACAGTTAGAGTGATGTCGATGGTCAGTCTTCGTAAGGTCAAGCCATATCTCTCAAATGAGCAGGGAATTTCTGGACTCCAGTTGCATACTGCAGAGTAACTAGTATCGCCGGTTTGGACCAGGGCAGGAGGCCATGATTCAGGCAAACGTTTCCACATGTGGAAAGCTGGACTTTGATTCTCAATTTGCTGTTTCTGCTGCTCCTTTTCATCATTTCCTTACAGCGATGTATGTTTTCAAAGGGCGAGGTCCTTTGTATTATTTAGTGCCTACATATGGTTTGGGCCTTGCCTGCTCTCGGAAGATCTGTAACACGTTCTATGCTTGGTAGGGGTGCTCCAAGGAGAAGCACTTAGCAAGTTTATTAGATTTCTGTGTCAAGTCTGCATGTTTGTTCGTTTTAATATTTTCAGCCTCCTTTTAAGCCTTTGGTGCCTGTCAGTAAAGGATGGCATGTATGTTTGAATTTCACACATCCTCTGGTCTGCAGCAGTATTTCTTCCTTTCTTTTCTTTTTTTTTTTGATTGTTACAGGGTCTCACTATGCAGCTCAGACTCATAGTGTCCCTCCTATTTTCAGCCTCCCCAGTGCTGGAATTACAGGCGTGGGCACAACATCCTGACTCTGGCCAGCTCAGCCTGGCCTGGGGGCGGGGCTGGTGCGGCATGTGGTGCTGAGGGTCAAACCATGGTCCTTGCGCTTGCCTACACAGGCGCTTTAGTCTGCTGAGCTATCTTGCCAGCCGTGCGGCAGTAGTTCTTATGATAACTCAGAAGCACATCTTTGCAGTTGGAGTGAAAACAAATCTTTCATCCTTCGATATTTTTTGTTTATCAGTTTGTTTTTTCTCTTTTTGAGACAGGGTTTCACTAAGCAGTTTAGGCTGGCCTTGAATTCACTTTGTGGCCCAGGCTGGCCTCAAATTCACCGCAATCCTCTGTCTCAGCCTCCGGCAGCCTCCCAAGTACTGAAATTACAGACATGTGCTACCACACCCAGTCTTTTTTGGAGTTCTGAATTATTCTTCCTTGATGTAGACCGGAAATGATGTCAATAGTTTTTACTTGATTCATAAAATATTTTTGACCCTGATATGGGATGTTTTAATCTTCCTTCAAAGAAGGTTTTTTTTTTTTTTTTTTTTTTTTTTTTGATCCAGTGAGAAAATAACACTTGGTTTGCAAGTCTTAAGTCAGCCTCACAGGGGCTATGTTAACCACCACTGCTTTGGGCCTGTCCCTTTCCACATTCAATGATCTACTCACTGCCAAAGTGGAGGGTCAGCTTTCAGTTGACATCTGGCTCCCAGACACAGTGAGGGCTTCTGGGTCCATAGTGAACTGGGTGGTGTGATAGTCCCATCAGCAAAGAAGTGGCCATACTTTCTTTTACACATGTGTGGGGTCTCTAAGTGGAGTTGATGGTGATGGGGACTCTAATTGCTCTGCTATGACCCTGGAAATTTTGTAATCCAATGGAGAGACCATGAGTTTACCATCCTCAAAAGGGTATCTTTAAACTCCCATCATTTCAGAGGCAAATATCAGACATGCCAAAGCCAGGTTTGCACATCTTTAAAGAATGTGCAGAGTATTTTCAAATGCATGTACTTAGTTTTTGGTTTTCAACACCTCCACAAGATAAGGGTATTGGTTGGTGGCTCAGGGAGCTGGTGGCCCCTCTGCTGGGCAACCCACGGTAGCTGTAGTGAAAAGACCTGTGTTTTGGAACCTTTATTTGTTTATTCACACATTTTTACGGCCAGCTCAGCCTACCCTGAGGGCAGGGCTGGTGCAGCATGTGGTGCTGGGGATCGAACCGCGGTCCCTGAAGCTGCCCAAGCTTTTCCAAGCAGGCGCTTTAGACCACTGAGCCATCCCACCAGGCCCCCAAGACCTGTGTTTTGGGTCTGATTGTCAGCTGTGGATGTGACTAGTGGCCTCTTTCAAAATGAAGCATACTAAATTCTGTTCCCTGATTCCACATTTCATCCAGGTGTAGTATGTTCAGCGTTCTCTGCCTCTTCTTCCCCATTAATTAGATGAACCTTCATTCATTTGTTCATTCATTCATTCATCTAATAAATAATTAATGAAGATTTCTCTATGCCAGACAGCATGCTTGGTTCTAGAGATAGGATAGTGAGCAAAACCAAGTTTGACCGCATATTTTTGGAGAGGCTCCATGTAGTGGAGAGTTGTCAATCACCAGTCACTCAACATTATTAATATAATTATTCTGCACACTCCTAGGAAGATAAAAATTGCAGGTTGTTACTTTAAAGATAAGGTGGCTGATTTCTCCTCTAAGAGAGAACCATGAGCAAGTAGCTGTCTCTGAGGTGCAGGCACTGCTTCTGGAGGAGACAGTATTTGAAGAGGGATCTTGGCAGAGGTGGGAGGTGGAAGAGCAAAAATGACATTGCATGTCAACCCAGAGTTGTGTGGCAGTTGGGACAAGGGTTCTGAACGTGTTAGACCTATCAATCTGTGTCCTTAAATAAGTGTAATGTGTTTCAAGTCATTTATAATGACGTTTACCATGCTACTTGGCCATTGGACATTGTCTTCTGGGCACTGTCCTGATCACTTCTGGACCTTTGCAAAGCCAACTGGTCCATTTTAGAAGCTACCCCGTCCAGCCTCCCACGGAAATGCTTTCACTTGCAAGTGGATGAGCTCATTGCCGCACCAGATGGGTTTCCAATGACCAATTGTTGCACAATCCGATTATTTTCATGTCATGCTAATTCCCCTTGAATGATGAGAACAGGATATGGGATCTCCTTACCATCTTTGTAAGCTAGAGGAACATTCCTAGTTGTGACCATGTGCCCTACAGACTGAGAGAAAGCACACAATTTAAAACCTAGGGGCAATGCTGGCATAATGGTTCACTAATAGTAACTTTATATTTTCAATCAAATTTCTTATGTAATACCTCTTATAAAATTACTTCAGATAACGTAACATACAATGTGTTACTCAGCAACTCAACGTAACGGAAATTGTATACTGATTAAAAGTTTATCGTGGTCTGGTTGGTAGATATGTCGTGGTACCATTCAGTTCATACTCTGACTCCCTCAGAGTCTTCCTGTCCTTCCCACTTCGCTGGCAAAGGAGGACAAAGAACATCTGACCTTTAGTGAGAGGCTTTCACAGCTAAGGCCTGGAAGGGCTCATCCTATCCACACACATCTCGCTGGCCAGAACTTGGCCAGAGGCCTGAACTCAGCGCCAAGAACAGGCAGTAAGCAGGAGGCCAATTTATCCCAGAGTTGCTGACCTGGGGCTGGGGATGTGAGCCATAGAGTCAGTGAGTAACCTCCTTTTATATACAGAGTAAATGCTCCAGGATGCCTGGTGAATATCGAAAACCTCAGAGAATACTGAAACCTATATATGCTAGGTTTTATTCCTATGCAAACAAACCTGCTATGGTTTGTGTCTGGATGTCCGCCCCCCTGCAAGCCTCAAGTGGCTAGGGGGGCAGGCTCTTGACAGGAAGCTAAGTCTAGAGCTTGGTTCATTTTCTATTGCTGGGAATAGTGGCATAAGGGCTATATTCACCCTAGGGTGGGAAGCCTGCTTACAATGTAAGAGATCAAAAGAGGTTTGCTCTGTGCCTTTTTTTGCTCTTGCTGCTTTGACTGTCTCCTGCCATCTTGAACTGTTTCCCTGTCTCATGCTAATCTGTCTTGGAGGCAGCTGAAACCTCTACACACTGTGAGCTAAATAAGCCCTTCCCTCTTTAACTTCAGATGTCAGGTACTTTGTCTCAGCTATAGAAAAGTAACTAAGACAAAATCTATGGTAAGTTTTAACTTGTAAATTAGACACAGCAAGAGATTACCAACAAGTAACAAGAAAATACAACCGTCTTAACATACCCTAATAAGTTCCGTATGAATGTAGTCTCTGTCAAAATACAGTACTTACATATTTTTCACCTTCTCTGTGCTACACATAAATGTCTAGCATCCCTTCTCTACCTTGGGAGTGTTATTAAGGAAACTAGGGTTAAACACAAGTGCTGCCACGTAAGACCAGTACCGGCAAGAAGGTAGGGTATATATAGTATGGACACACTGTGACAAAAGATAATTCATACAGGGCAGTGGGAGGTTTGTCATTATGCTAAGAATAGGGTACAACCTAAAACTGATTAATTGCTTATTTCTGGAATCCTTTACTTAATATTTTCAGGCTATCGTTGACTATAGGTAACTGAAACCAGGATAAACAAAACTACAAATAAAAGTAGACTGGGACAGGGAGATAGCTCAGGGTCACAAGTGCCTGCCTGGCAAGTGCAAGGTTCTTCAGATTCTGTAACACACAATGTGTTACTCAGCAACTTAACACAACAGAAATTGTATACAGATTCAATACAAAGTGGGGAGTTCGATCCCTGCTTCCTGGAAGAAAAAAAAAAGTACACTAATAGGAGTCCCAGATCCTGGGTGATGATTCTGAAGGTAATTTACCTTTGGAGCTCAAATCTTCTCTTCCATAAAATAGAAATGGTAATGCCATTTATTATACGTCATCGTTAGGACTGAATGAGGTGCTTACATGAAGTACTTAGACCAAGACTGATGAATGACATGTGCTTATCAATGCTAAGCATTATTATCAACCTATTCAATTGCTGCAAAGCAAGAACAAACTGAAAGATGATTCTATCACATTTTCTCATCTAACAAAAGAGTGAGAAAACTTGAATTCCACAACCCAGCAAACCTCAAGCTCTAGAAGCAGAACAGAGTCATTAACACAGCTCTGGTGATCTGCCGCTAACTTTCCAGGGGAAATTTAGGGATATTCTGATCAACAGTTATGCCAGGAAGTAGGCTCATCTGAAGCTTCCAGGTAGGTGATTTCTGTAGCTGAACGAGCAGGGGATTCCCAGAAGGGTGAAGTCACAAGGTAGTGGTTCCCAGAACCCCAGAGCACTGGTTCTTCACATCCCAGAGGCTGAGATAACCCCTGCACTCCCCACTTCTCTTCATATCCATGTTGGGCTTTCTTTATGTTTTCAGTGGGAGCTTTGCTTTGTAATTCCCTGTCCTAGGGCAGCCCCAGGGGCTTTTCCACAGATCTGCTAGGCTGGGCCAAATCATCTGTGCCTCATCTTCTTTCTTGGCCCAAACTGGAGTGTAGTTATATCTCCCTAGAGCATTTCCTGGGTGGTACCCTAGAGCATTTTCTGGGCAAGAGGAAGAGCTTGTGAACACCCAGCCCTAGAGGACAAATTCCAACTGACACTGTGTCTAGGGAGCTATGGAAGTGCAAGAGCTGACTGTGTGCTGTGAGCAGAAATGGAGGGTCCACTGGTAGCTGGTGTGGCCTCATTCTAGCTTCTATGGTAGAATTAATTCACCTGAGAATAAAGCATGCAGAGTGCTGGGGAACCGTGCAGTCTTGGTGCAGTGTAATCTTTTCCCTTCTCTCAGGCTACAGCTCAGCTGAGAAGCAAATGACAGGCACAGACCAGGGGTGTTTAGTTCTGATCAAGTGCTTCATACACACAGTAATTCTCCCAAGGGTCCAGTGCCCACTCCACTGTGATGGACAGCCCCATTTTAGGGGTAAGAATGTGAGGTTGGTCACATGGCCAGGGCGACTACCATATTTGAGGTTACTCTGGATGGCTGGGTGTGGTAATTAGAGCCAGCCCAGACAGCATTAATCATCTTTCTCCATGAGGGCTTTCTTTTTTTGCTCCCCTTCTCTGACTGGCTCCCAGAGCTGCGTGAGGAGGCTCTGCCTCAGTCTGCGTCAGTCCTGGTGAGTGGTCCTTGAGGGCTAGCCCTGGGTTATCTTTCTCTGTCTCTCGTTCTAACACTGTCTACCTACAGTTGCCTGTTCTCTCTTGTGTGGGGGCTGAAGGACAAGAGCATTGTTTTCTACCTGCCCATTTGCTGGTGAGCCTGGCATTTGCCACTTTGGCCAAGTTAAAGATGACAGAAGGTGACACTTGCTGATTGCTTGATATGCAAACACTTCATGAGTCTTTGTTCAGTATGAAAGGCTAGGAAAAAAGGGAGATACCGCACCACGTTTCCATTCCATACTTGAGGAAAAAGCGTCCCTGAGAGCTTCCAGTCGCAGGGCCTGGACAACACAGCTAGAACAGGCAAAGCTAGGATTCCAAGCCAATCCATCTGACTGTGAGGCCAAGATCTGAGGCATCTGGTTAAGATCCATACAAAAGAAGGTGAGTCTTGGAAGGCACCTCTTCTCCATGGGATCCCCACCATCTCCTGCCTTCAGCTTTCTGGCCAGCTCATATTTCCCTGGCCATGTCCATTATAACTTCAGGTGTCCCTGCCTTGCTGCTTTCTTGGGCCAGTCAGCCATCAAGGGTTTCTTGCCTGGGTTAGGAGATGGGAAGATAGCCAGGAACCCCAAAGCTCTGGACCTGAATCTCTATTTTAGTACTTGTTAAGTGGTGTGGGTATTACCTTGTTACTTAACTTGAGTTTCCTCTGCTGTAAAACAAGGCTAATAATGCTTCAAAATTTTATAGCAAAGAATGAAATGTTGTCATAAAGTGCCTTGCACTGTTCCAATAGACAATAAGCCGTCCCTAACAGTCAGTCACTGCTGTGACTAACATTGCCATTTTATATTCAGTCAACCAATGCTTATTGAATTATGGGCCAAGCTGTGTCCTAATTCTGAGTGAGAAGCACAGAAGGATCTGATGTGTTGTTTGCTACAGCTTTCAATACAGCTGGGTAAATTAGTCAGGGAAGTAAGACAAAATAACAAGTAATACACAGCAGTAGCTGACAGGCCAAGTGAGAAGTTTGGGCAGTATGTACTGGTGGATTTCAGAGGAAGAAGCAAATAGCATTGAGAGCAGGTTCAGAGAGGAAGTTGCCAAACACACAAGCGACGGGGTAGGGTGGCTTTCTTCCCAGGAAAACAGTGGGAGCAAAGGGAAAATGTGGGAAGAGAGAGTGGTGTATTCAGTCACCATGCAGTGTCAGCTTCCAGATTTGGAGATGGGACCTGAGGAGAGGGGGTGAGGGCCAGAAAGACAGAAAAAAAAAACACAAAAGAGCAAGGTAAAGCAAGTGAAGACAGAAACACAAGGGACCCACACCCCAGAGGTTCAGTCCTCAGACCCAGGCTCTCCCCGTGTGGCCATGCTCACGCTTCCTTCTCTGCCTTGGATTCTGTTTCTGCTGACGTAGTAACTGGAGAGGATGAGTGAGATGCCAAAACGTGCCTGCCTGTTTGCTGACCCTTCAGCTTAAAAGGCACCGCGCTGCCTTCCTGAACCCATGAGTCCAAGTCGGAGCCCGGTAGGCAAGAGGCCCGGCCCTGTCCTTGCTGTATGGGGGGCCCTATGCTTCAGGGTCCTCAGCCAGTGATGGGACAAGAATGTCCACAGCGAGGATGCATGGGTGTGGCTGGAGGGTGGCAGGCCTGAGGGAGGTCACTGGGCATCTTGGTTTTCAGAAATCACCTGTGCTTTCCGCCCCTCCCTCGTGATGAAGGCCAGTGACGGAGGGTTGCGCACGTGTTCTCTTTCCTTATCTGATCTTCCCCTTCCTCGTCTACAAAATCCTAATGCTTCTGGAAAACTCAGTCCATTAGAATCTTAAAATTGGCTGCTAATCTTTTAATCAGTCAGTACGCTCCCCAAGGGAATCGCACAACCTTGCATCCACGGCTTTGTCTTTCTCTGTCAGGCATACTGGAAATGAGCTTCCATGCCCTTGCTCCAGACTGATACTTGTCCTCATGCCAGTTCCTCTCCCATCCCTGCTTAGAGACCTTTAGCTTCAGTTGTGTCTTCTGCAAAATGGGTCAGAATTGATCTCTTAGAGGCTGGTTCTGAGGCTGAAGGAGCAAAACAGGACTCAGCATACCATGCCACACATGCGAGGTGCCTGGTAAAGGACACTTGTGTCATTGTTAATCCTTCCTTCATCATTAGAACACTCCAGGAACCTGGCTTTCCTAGGGAGGCTCTCCAGTGCAGCTTTACAGATGAATTTGAAAGGCTTGCTACAAAATGCACCTGGATATTTGTTTGTTTGTTTGTTTAGTTGGTTTTGACAGGACCGGGGTTCAAACTCATGACCTTACACTTGCCAGGCAGGCACTTGTGCCATGGAGCTATCTCCCCAGGCCCAAATCCACCCAGATATTTTTTACATGCATTACTAGTTTCAAATCAAGAAGGGGAGCCCACAGAAGTCTTCTTGGGAGGCACTGTTTCACTTGTGACCCTGGTGTCCCCCTTTCTCCCTTCAGTGTGACAGCAGCCAGCCTCAGGCCCTCATTGTGCTCATTCTCACAAGGCGGGCATCTCTGCATAGGGAATCCAGGTGGTCTGTATGGCCTGTGGTATGCTAGAAATTCTGCAATGAAGTAGATGCCAGTGGGGCACTGGCTCCCTCTTGGTAAATAAGCCTTCTACCTGGCACCATCTCTGGTATAGCAATGTGCTTCTGACTACAGAGGGAGCTGAAGGCCCAGAGGTTGAGGGTCAGCTCCTAGGCCATGTAGGGTGTCAATATCACAGCTCATCTGCCATGTCCAGGTGGCTGAACCAGGAGTACCCTGGCCCACCCACTGTACGGTCAGCCTCAGCAGCCCCTGACTTCTCAGCATTCAAAGTTCAACAACTGGGGGAGCTGGGGAGATGGCTCCGAAGCACAAGTGCCTGCTGGGCAAGTGCAAGGTCGTGAGTTTGAACCTCAGTCCCAAAAAAAAAAAAAAAAAAAAAAAAAGTTCAACAACTGGGCAGGAGCAGGATGGATTACCCATCGAGTGGGCACTTAAGAGCAGAATTATTAAAATCAGGCTGGATGAATACCTCGCCTTACACAATTGAGTATGATGCATGCTTTGCTAAGATCTTGTGACAGTTGAAAAATGGGGCCTGTCTGAAAAAAGAAATTGTGTATGTCCATCGCTAAAGGAACTGAAGCCAGTGTCCTTTGGTAGAAGAAAATTCAAGTGGCCTTTAAGACAATGTGTCTGTGATTTCTACCCTACCTGCTGTCCAGAACACTTCTGATTAAAGTATAATAAGAGCCCGATTGGTGTGAGGGCCCAGGCATGAGTGTGGTGCTCGGAAAGGTGGGGTACAAGGCTCTGTACCCAGACTTCAGGTCTTGGATGAATTCTGGTTGCTACCTTAATACAGCTCTGCTGAGGACCCCAAGTCACAGAGTCAGGCGTCAGCAGCAGAGGACAGGAAATGCCCTGGGTGGCTGGGAACGCAGAGTGCAGGGCTGGTGGTTCAGGGCCGCACTTCTCGTCCTGCCCCCTTGCCCATTACCTGTACAGCCAGAGCCACTGAGCATGTCGGGAAATGCTGATCCCGAGCAAGGGCTCCCCTTTCCTTGATTTCTGTACAAATGCAGCCCCTCATTTTCCAAAGGAAAGCATTGAGAGAACTGAAAACTGTAGGCACCGGTCAGTTTCTACTCTGCCCCCTGTGGCACCTGCCACATGCCTCACATTTGCTTTGAGTTAGCTTTGCATAAAGGAAGAATAAGGGTCCGCGAGTACACTACAGTGAACTTCTGTAAAAGCAACGTGTTCTAATTATTATTATTATTATTATTATTATTATTATTATTACTATTTAATGTACTGGTTGATGCAAGGTCTCCTTATGCAGTGCGGACTCCTGGTGATCCTCCTGTTTTCAGCCTCCCCAGCACTGGGATTACAGTGGTGTGCCACTATGCCCAGACTCTGGGCTGAGCCCACCCTGGGAGCAGGCTGGCATGGCATGTGGTGCCAGAGATCAAACTTTGGTCGCTGTGCTTGCCTAAGCAGGCACTTTAGTCCACCAAGCTATCTCACAGGCCCTGTAAAGGCAACTTCTGAAGTGACAGTGATTGTGCTGACTTCTTACACAGTCAGAAGGAGAAAAATATTTGAAATTACACAGGCAATGCCAGTATCTTCTCCATCACTTCCTTGGGTGAATCATAACCACGGCTCTGTTTGGAATAAGAAGGAAAAAGTAGGAACTATTGCAGGAAAATGTTAAGAAGTGAACAGCAGCCAGGAACAAAAGTAAGATGAGGCAGGGAACACATGGTTCATGCAGAGCAAGGGGACGAACGTCAGCGCGCATGGAGGAGCCCAGGAGGAACAGGCACCCTGGCGTCCTCCCAGCCGTCCATTCTGGGGACTCTGTCTGACGCCGTCCTCTCCACAGCGCAGCCACTGATGAGCACCACCATGCCTACCTCCCATCCTGATGAGGGAGACCGGGCTTTCCAGGTCACCGAATCTTGGCAGGGTGCACTCAGTGCAGAGCGCCTGCCTAGCGTGCACAGGGCCCCGGGTCCCAGCCCCAGAGCCACTACTTAATCTGTAACTACCCTGCAGAGAGGTGACAGAGCCAGATCTGGACCATGGCAGATGCTTCTAGAAGTCATGCTCACCACACTGGAATCCTTACCGCTGGGTGGTGGCGCTATAGGTGTATCTTAAATTCCTTTTGCTTTCTGTTTTCCCTTTTTGAAAAACAGTAAACCTATATTACCTGAAAAAACAGACAACACAAAGCATAAAAGGGGGAAAAAATACACAGTGTGAAATAAAAAAATTCACACTTTAGTCCTCTCAGAGATATTCAATTAAAACAAATTGATCTGGCTCTAAAACAAGCCACTACCTAATTTAAGGGGGGCATCTTCAAGAATGCCTTGAGAAAAAAATCTCTAAACTTGGGAAAATAAAGAGAATAGATCTTCACAGCCAGAACTTCTCAGTAAAACTGTAGATGCTGACATTGGATCCAGTGGATCAGGATGACACAGGCCCCTCCCCCACACCTCACGTCACCCCCTTTGCAGCCCGGCTCTGCCTCTCTAGCCACATTGGAGGCCCTCAGCTCTCCTCTATGATTCTCCCCTCTGTGGTCTCCCTTTCTACATTCGAACTCAGAAGTCCCCACAGATACTCAAAAGTCCATTTTTCAAGCTTGCCTCGCTTTCAACATCATAACACCACTGGGCTTCTCCTTTTCCTAGTGAAGGACGTGGTCCCTAGAGTCTCACACTGTCACCGCTTCATCCTTAGACTCTGCACATTCGGTCTCTGCCCTGCCACCTCTGCTTCCTCGGGGCTCCACGGTGACTTCCCAGCTGTCGCAGCTGCAGCAGCTCTGTACTGCACTCTGCCCCCGGGTGTCTGGGGCTTGCTCGCCGGTGGGCACTGGGGTGTTCAGCACTGAGCCCCATCTCCACCCCTGCCTGTGCCTCTGCCTCCTTCCCGCGCCTTCACCCTTCCCTTCCAGCTCTTTGTTTCCTCGTGGCTTCACTTGTGCGCGCCTCTCTCCATACACTGCCTGAATCACAGAATGTCCAAGTACCATGATGATCCTGTTTGTGATTCCCAAGAAGAAGGGAAGTTTACACTCTTATTATGGCTTCTGCATAGGTGTCCCTCAAAAGCCTCATGCAGTCCTGGGGCAGCTTCTGGAATTTGTGATTATTGTGGAAATGGGTGCTACACCTCCCCTAGAGCAGGTGATTTGCATTTCAATGTAAGAAAGGAAGAGATGTGAGATGCTTGAGCTGCTGCTGCCTCGCCTTTTGCTCTTCCTCTTAGCTGCTACCCTGAAAGATTGTTTCCTGCCATGTGCCTCTCTGCCTTGGAGCCCGCTGAATATGGACTGAAATCTCCAGTAACTGTGAGCTAAATAAGCCTTTCCTTCCCTCATTTTGAGTGTTGGGTATTTGTCCCAGCAACAAGAGAAGAGTAACTAAGACAACGGTTCTGGACAGGAGAGAAGGGAAGTACACAAACAAGATCTTGGGATGGAATTCCTGGCTTGACAATGTCTGAGTTGAAACCCAGAAGATGGGGAAAGAACCAGTCAAGCAATCATCCAGGAAAATGGCATGAGCTAGGAGGCAGAGGGAAGGCAGAGAGCAAGGGCCCTCGGGGAGAAAACCAACGCAGCTGTCTCAAGAAGAGAGAAGACAGCAAGGCCAGAACGGACAGAGGACCAGGAGGCGGCTTCAGGAGGCTGCCCGCCCCGTGCAGCGCTGCATCCATCCCCACGCCCAGGCCTCTCTCGTGGTCATGGCCACTCTGCCCTGCAGTGGCCTCACCCAAGCCCTGCAGACACCTTAAGTGGAAATACAGAGCCTGTCCTGCTTCCCTCTCTCCTAAAGCATCACATGTGTTATATGTCAGTGAGGAGAACAGATGACAACAAGAATGAAATCTGTGAAGATGAGACCTGGCCAAATTAAAAGACATCTGAGTCACTAATCAAGAGATGCCAAAAATGGCATTAGCCAGAAACATTAGTTTCTGGTCACAGCAGTAGGGCCAGTGGCCTATTCCTGTAAGCCTCTGCCTGCTGGGCAGTGCAGCAGCCCCTATGGCCACTCCACTGGGTTGGGACTTCAGGGCGTGTGCTTGTTTTTCAACTCCACAGAGCCAGCTGTGGGTGGAGGAGGATTCCTGCTCCAGACTAAGGTCAGATCCAGTGAACCAGAGGACTTCCCTGGGGAAGGGCCTGGGCCTGGGAAGTCAGTGATGCTTCTCACTAAAGAAATGTTTCTGGGATGCTGTGCTCTGTCCTGAGAGGTGTCGGTGACACGGAAAATGACTGGCATCTTATTCTATGCATTTCAAAGAGGAAAACACACAGATATGAATGTCAAAATCTCATACTCACTGCTTCTGAAACAAGACACCGAGAAATCTCAGCAGTTTAGGATACAACTGAGAGTCAGAAAACTCAAGAACACGTATCAGGACAGGTGCACATATTGATTGTGTGACATGGATGTCACTTAAATGCCCAAATTAATCAGCTTAAAAAAGCAAAGGTTTATTTTGACTCATAGGTTGACCCTGTGGCTTGGGGCCTATGGCAAGGCACCCCTTGTGGAGCCTGATGTGGTACAGTGGCACCACTTATCCAATGGCCTGAAGCAAGAGAGAGAGGAAGGGACTGGCCTCCCACAGTCCCTGTCCAGAGCACACTAGGTGATATACGACCTTCCTCTAGGGCCTCCCCTTACAGGTCCCAGTACCTGCCCAGTAGCACCCAGCTGTGAAACAAGCCCTTAACACATAAGCCTTTCGGAAACATTCCAGATCTAAACTTTGACAGGATCATTATTAATAAAATGGGAGTTATGATCCCTAGCTACTAAGGTTATATATATATATATATATATATATATATATATATATATATATCAAGACGAAACAGAGAATGGAGATAATGAGTAGAACATAATTATTAAGGGAAAGAAAGCTCCTGTCTGAGAGAGGGACAGGAGGGGGGCCACTGAGTGGGTGGTCTCCCAATCCTAAAGGATAGTACAAAACTTAGCTCTGAAGCTTTTGAAAAATCTTGGAAATATTTATATTTCCATGACAAGGGACTGCAGGAGCACAACATTCCCAGAGTTCCTTTGGGTTCAGGCTGGGCCTAGACACACCCTCCTAGGACCAGTGTTGTTTCTTGCCATCAAGACAAGTACACAAAGGAAGTTCAACTTGAAGCTACGTACTAATTACAGTGTGAGCTGAATGGCTGCACGGGTGAGCAAAGCTGTGCTTAAAACATTGAGTTTTAGAAAGCAAGCAGAAAATGTCTTATTAACCCTGTCACATTTTATCACTAGAACATGACAATAGCTCTTCAAGTAAATTCCCCCATGCCAGGGATAACAAATTCCTTTATCTGGACATCAACAACAGACCTGGCTTACTGAGTTCATTGATTTTTGAAAGCAAAGGGTCTTTAAAAGTGGTTACATAGTAATCAAAGGCCATTTGATGGCATGTTTTGAATTGTATCCATTCAATAAAAGATATAATTAGTACTAAAAATGAACGCATTACAGTTACTGAACTCTAGCAAATAGCCACACAGGGAGGAAGCTTTAACATTTATTACAAATGCTATAGTGACATTTGAGTGTTCAAATAAAGTACTCCCATTCTCATTTTAAAAGTCGTTTTATTCAGCCAGATGTGGTGACCCATGCTCATAATCTTGTCACTCTGGGAGGCTAAAGCAGGAGGACACCAGCTCAGGGCCAGCCTGGGCAAATTGGTTTAACTTAGTAGACCCTATCTCAAGGTCAAACAAACAAACAAACAAACAAAATCATAGGGAAGCCTAGAGACCAGTGTGAAGGTCCTGGGTTTGATCCTTATACTGAAAATAAATAAGTAAATAAGTAAGTAAATAAATAAATATCCTCCCTTTCCGTAGGCTTGGCAGTGCTGCCGGTACCTTTGCTTCCCCTAGGTACCCAGCTCCCATCAGTCTGTTTCCTCCCATTTGGAGTTTCCCAGGTCATGCTCTGCCCTCTCCCTGAGCGGTATCCTCCTGTCTTCACCTTCAGTTCTTTTCACTTGCATTGAATAGTTTATTTGTCTGCTAAAATACTGATGCCTGTAGTGGCTCCTGGTGGCTTAGTTAAGACCAAATTTTTAGCAGCAAAACCCTTTTTATAAGGAGTCATACTGGAATCCCAAAAGTATAAAATAGATTTGAAAAGGATATTTGAACAGCATCAGTTGTACAACATGTGCTTATCATAAAGCTGCTCAATGGGAACCATATTTGTTTGCCCAGTCATGAAATTCTGGCCCGTTCTCGGAAGTCATTGTCTGTGTGAATGGATGCACATAGGCCTGGCTATGGCTAAGAGCTAGTACAGTGGTTTCTTGCTGACCCTTGATGACACAGAATAATTAACCAAGAAGGCACTTACAAGAATTCAAATGAGCCCAAATGATAGAATCAAAGCTTTGCTCTAAGTTCCACACCAAGGCAGGCTACAGCCGCAGCCCTGGTCAAACACTGGCAGCCTGTACTGTAGTGTGCCATGACAGCTTCCTACCACGGTGACCAAATCCTGAGAGGAAGAAGGACAGATTTGTTTGGGCTCTTGGCTGCAGAGGTTTTAGCCCATGTTAGGCTGGTTCCATTGCCTTAGGCCTGGGGCCAGGCAGAGGCATCCTGGCAGAAGGGCATAGTAGAGGAAATCTGCTTACCTAGGGGCCAGGAAGCACAGAAAGAAGGAAAGAGCCAGAGAGGAAGGGGCTGAGGACAAGAGAGAGTCCCCAAGATCACATCCCCATGACCCATTCCTGTAATCAGACCCCTCGTCTCGTTTACTTCATCTTCCAGTAATTCCACAAGTTAGGATCCCTTCAGTAGATTGACCTTGCACAAGCCCCACTGCTGAAGCCTTTGGGAGATATTTTAAATATAAACCATAACATATAGTTCTTAACCATAATAAATGGCATTTGTTTGAGTGAAAATAGTAAGCATAGTATCTGCCATAATTTAAAATGCTGTGTATCTTGAATGAAAGCTAAAACACAATCTTTACAGAACCCTTTAGGCATCCCCATAACAGCGGCATCATTAGAGGCCTTCCCACCTCCACTCCACCCCACCACAAGGAGGCAGTGTGAGACCTCAGGCCACTGGAAGTATTCTGTGCCTCAGTGTTCTTGTTCTCTTCTGTTTAGTTGGGGCCAAGGGGTGATGCTTAAGCGCTGAAGACAATGCACATGGACATCTTGCTACCAACATAACTAGTCTCCACTTCCATCCAATCCTGTACTTACTGCTCTGGTCTCCACTTTTCTTCCTAAAGTTTCCATATCCTTGTGTTCTAAGGCCAAAGCAAGCCCTCCTCCTGCCCAGCCTTTCAGTGGTACTTTGACTGAAGGCTTCAGCAATGGTGTTGCAAAGCCCATAATCATGGCACCTCCTGTGAAGTCCAAGGTTCATGTGTGTTCCTGAATTCTTTTGTGCTTCTCTATAGAAGCTTACCTCCTATTGGTAGTCACTTGCCTGATGTCTGCCTTCCTCCTCTCTGTACCTCAGTTTCCTTAAGGCAGGTCTGTGCTTCCATTGTCTACTGCTGCATCCTTAAGACAGAACCAGGGGAAAGACAGAGAAATGTGGGTGGATAGATGGATGAATGGATGGATGGATAGATGGATGGATGGATGGATGGATGGATGGATGGATGGGTGGGTGGATGGGTGGGTGGGTAGGTAAAAAGACAGATACATACTGCCTGCCTTCCTGACTGGCTGGCTGGCTGGCTCTGGCTAGCTGGCTAGCTAGACTTATTGCTCATCTGACACATGCTCTGTTTTGTCAGTTCTTTTTATGCAACTATCTTATGTGGTCCATTCTGATTTGTCACTCCTCTGATTTGCAAGGAGAAGGCTGGGAAAGAAGAGAGTTCAGAGCAAGAGGCAGTGGCACACACCTGAAATTCCAGCTACTCAGGAAGCTAAAGAAAGAAGATCACAGGTCAATTTGAGCAATTTATCAAGGCTCTGTCAAAATTTAAGAAAAAATAATTTAAAACTGAGATAGAGTACTTGCTAGCATGTGTAAGGCCCTGGATTGAATCTCTAGTTAGAAAAACGAGAGAGAGAGAGAGAGAGAGAGAGAGAGAGAGAGAGAGAGAGAGAACATGAAAGACTGGAATATAGTCCCATGATATCACCAAAAAAAAAAAAAAGATACTACATTAAGTTGGGGAAAATGAATTAGGTAAATACTGTAAACCTGTGACAACTATACAAGAATACCAATGATCTTTTACAGAGTAAAAAACACTGTCTAGTCCTCTTAAGGCCACCAGCATTAACTGACTTACTGACAAAGTGGCAGCAGTGGACATGGGGATTCTGGGTAAACACTATATCTGGCTTCCTGGGCTTTTCACCCATCAGAAAGCCTGATTGTATTCAGGGTCAGCCTACCTACAAGAGCACAGCTGAGCTCATTCTTTTTGCTCCTGGCTTCCAGAAACATTGGCTGGGGCCTCTGACTTCCCTGCCCTTCCCAGGAAGGCTGGGGCAAGGCAAGGTGGTAAGCAAACAGGTTCCCTTGCCTTCTTTCATGTGAATCTGACTTGTAGTTTGGGGGCCCAGGGTTGCACCACACTGGGGCACTCCTCTTTCTTACCTCCCTGAGCACTTGATGGTGCCTCAGTTACTCTGAGAGAGGAAGTGGCGAGTGCCGCGGAGGTGTAAACAGTGCTGAGATTCTGATTTTATGGTTTGGTTTTCAGCCAGATGAAGGTAAAACTGGGGCCTCTGACCCTGGCTTCTTCCTCCGAGTCCACAGTAATGAGCAAGGAAATGAAGGATAAGGAGGCAGCCACCATGGCCAGATGCACAGCGCTTCTTGCTGTGGACATGGGGAGGTGGCAGGATTTCCTGGAGTGACCCTGGCTGCAGGATCGCGTGGGCTGTATTAATGATCTGTTGGACAGAACATGGAAAGTGTCGCAGCTCAGCTTCCAGAACATACTGTTGGTGGGGCAGAAAGCAGTTCCCACTGGAGCCTCTGCAGAGCTCTGCCATGCTGATTTGCAGACAGAGGTGCCCGGGGGCCACCACAAACTTTACAACTACATAGTTAAGCATTTATGAGATTTGAACTATGTTCTATTAAAACATTTTTTCTTAAGGCAGAGAAAATAATCAAAATCCTGGGCTTTCCAACAAGGGTAATTAGCCCCAAATGTTTTATAAAGGATTTGATAGCGATAGCATTCTGGCTTTAAGCTCGTTTCACAGCCCTGTTAGAAAAAGAAGAAAGGAACCTATTAAAAATTCACTATTAAAAAGTCACATGACCAAACAAGCATCTGGACCCATGTTCAGAAGGAGAGTAGCTGCATGGGCCTCGTCTAAGGCAGGAGGTTAAAGTTTACTGCAGAGAAAATACTTGAGACGTGGTCTTGGCTGCTTTCTTCACACCCATGAAAGAAATTCCTTTCTTTCTCCCCTTGCCCCTTCACTGTATGGCTTTGCTGCAGGTCCTAGGCCTGGCATCGACTTGGCTGGCTCAGGAACACTCCAGCCTCCCTCCGGTGTGGGTCAGTTTCCTCACTGGTGGGAGCAGCGAGGGCTGGCCAAGTAATCACTGTGATGCCCGTGTGAAGCCAGTGTTAATCCCTACCTCAAACTTGTACGTGTGTGTGGCTCAGCCTACCCATGCGGTCCTCCTCATCTCCCCTGCCAGGGCCATGCCACGGGATCTTCATCAGACCAGAGCAGGCAAGGCCTCAGATACTCCATACTCCTCAGAAACCACAAGAGAGCACACTCTGTGTGTCGCTGTGCATGCTGGCAGAGACAAGACCATCCAAATGGGTTTCCTAAGCATTCTTGTTTTATAGATGGGGCATCCGGAACAACCAGTCAGCCAACCAAGGCAGCGGAGCTAGCTAGGATGACATGAGCAGGAGAAGTGTTTGTTTTGGGCACTGGTGACTGAACTTACAGCAGCCTCTGCGCTAAGCTCTATCCCCAACACTTTTAGAGTATTTTAGTTTTTCTTTTGAGACAGCATCTCTACATTAGCAAGTTTCCAAGAGTGGACTGAAACTGAGGTTCTCCCATCTTAGCCTCCTGAGTGCTGGGATCACAGGTAGTCGCCACCAGCCCAGTTCATGGGAGATTTCCATCTAGTGTCAAGTAAACACCTTGTGTCTGTTTTTGCCAGCCAAGTTGTTTGGTTTAGCTTATCAGTATGCGTGTGTAATACCATTTACATTCCTGCATGGAGTCAGTACTTGTACAGAACGCATCTAAGCCCCTCTCTCCATCCGCAAATGTTCCCATTCCTCGCGTGCTGTTGGTACGGGTGTGTCACACATCCTGATTCCTTTTCATCTCATTTCCCTTCTGCCTGCTCCCACCCTCCACCTCTAAGTCCCCTTCCCCTTTGAGAGCAATCTGTCTCCCTACTTCCTAGTAGCTACCTTCTCTTTCACTTTTTATTTATACTATGGGTTCCTCATATAAAAGAAAAATATGTGATATCTAAGCTTTTGTGCCCGACTTACTACACTGAACATTATGGTCTCCAGGCGTACCTATTTCCCCACAAATGACTCAAGTTTATGTCATTTTAACGTGGAGCAGTACTTGATGCAGTTCAAGTGCCACATTTCTGCTGTCCATTCGTCTGCTGATGGATGCAGAGCCTGCTTCCAGGATTCAGCTACTACGAGCTGTGCTGCTGTAAACATGGGTGCACCTGGATACCTATGGTATGATGTCTTTCACTCTTTGGGGACGATCCCTAGAAGGGCAGTGGCAGGGTCACATGGAACTTCTAGTTTTAGTTTTCTGCAGGAATTTCCATACTGATTTCCGTAGTGGTTGCACTAGTTTAGTCACCAATAATGTAGGACTGTTTCTTTTTCCCATATCCTTGTGAGCATTTGTGATTTCTTTGTGGGTTATGGTGGAGCCTTGGTGTTGTTTTAATCTGCTTTTCTCTAGTGGCCAGCGGTGTTGAGTGTTTCAAAATGTATTGATTGGCCAATTGTACTTCCTCATCTGTGAAGTGTCTGTTTACCTCACTGGCCCAGCATTACACACTGACTCTTGTGAAGGTCTGTGATAATGAGCAAAAGGATATTTGTTTTCTGTTATGTAAAAGATTCTCGGAGAGGCTGGCCTGATAGCTCAGCAGACTACAGCACCTGCTTTTGGCAGAGCACAGCAGCTCAGGTTCAATCTCAGGCTAGTCGTGCCGGCCCCACCCCCAGGGCACACTGAGACAAGGATGGAGACTGGGCATGGTGGTGTGCATCTGTAATCCCAGCACTTTGGGAGGCTGAAAACCGAGAGAATCACTATGAGTCCGATCTACATAGTGAGACCCTGACCACTCCATTGTCCCTGTCCTAAATGCATTAAAAAAAAAGAAAAAAGATTCTCAGGCTAGAGAGATAGCTCAGTGGTCTAAATGCCTGCCTGGCAAGCACAAGGACCTGGATTCGATCACCAGGACCACATGCTATGCCAGTCCCAGATATGCCATGCTGGCCACTGAAAACAGGTGTGATGGCACATGCCTATAATCCTAGCACTGGGGAGGCAGAGACAGGAGGAACACTTTGAGTCCAAGCTGCATAGCAAGACTGTTTACCAAATATATAAATAAAATTTAAAACAAAAAAGATTCTCCCTGAAAAATATAAGCAGAAGTCTTTTTAGCTTTGATACTCCCTTGCTTAACAAGAGGCCCTGACCAGTGGTCTCTTTAGATTGGTCCAGCTGTGGGTTGGAAGGGATAGTTGAGTGGTCTTACACCCCACCATGCAGGGCCACTCTGCTCCATGCCTTCCTGAGCAGGAGCACTTGTTTATCCCAAAGGGCCAACCGGGATGCCTGCCAGAGCACTATGTATGTGTGTGCATGTGTGCATGCATGTGTGTGTGTGTGTGTGTATGTGTGTGTGTGTGCTGCACAAGGGATTGAACCCAGAGCCTTTATACTGAACAACATCCCCAGCAATTTCTTCACTTTTATTTGAGACGGAGTTTCACTAAACCACTAAGTTGCCCAAGCTGGACTCCATCTGGCAGTCTTCCTGCATCGGCCTCCCAGAGTGCAGAGGGCATAGCCTCGCACCGCTGTGCCCAGCTCCATAGCAGGCACTTTTAACAGCACCACCGGTATTCAGCTTCTGTATTAACTAAAAGGAAGGTGAAAATCGCTTGCCTTAGGTACACACACGGCACAGTTTGCTTTGGGTTTATTTTTCATTGCATCAGTTGGTTTGGTAAAACATTCATCTGGAGTCGGTGTCGTAGTCTGAGCACTTGGCCGTGATGGGGAAACACAAGGGCGACAGACAGACAGAAATCTCCAGCTTCAGATGACTTCTTACCATTTACAGTTTGTGAGATTCCAGCCATTGTATGATAGGTTCATCCTGTGTCCTCCCAGGAAGACAACAACACAGGGCATCGCTCTCCTGTAACCCTTTCCTTACCACCCAGAAGTCCTTCTCATTGTGCACAGAATTTAGAATCAATCTTTTCTTTCTCTTTCTTTCTTTCTTTCTTTCTTTCTTTCTTTCTTTCTTTCTTTCTTTCTTTCTTTCTTTTTTTCCTTCTTTCTTTCTCCTTTCTTCCTTCCTCTTTCTTTCCAGCACTGGGAATCAAATTCATGACTTCATGCTTCCCAGGCGGCACTTATGCCACTGAGCTATCTCTCCAGCCCCCAGAATTTTTCTAGTATTTTTAAAAATGTATTTAGTACAGGGTCTACAGGGTCTCACTACACAGATTGGGCTCATAGGGATCTTCCTGTTTTCAGCCTCCCAAGAGCTGGGATTACAGGCACAGGCCACCACACTCAGTTTCAGTCACCTTCTCAGCACACCTGGGGGTGGGACCTGCCCCTAGAATCTTTCTAATATGGATGTCAAATTCATCCTTTCTGGGCATCTTCTAGAAATGTGCATGGCTCGTTCCAATCCAGGGAGATCCTAGCCATCAGCATCTTCAGGGGCCATGTCATGGCAATCTCTTCAGGATGCCCGAGGAGGGACTCAGGAGGGCTTCCTTTGTTCCTGTCCATCCACGCCCAGCTCCTCTTGAGGAGAGTGGCATCATGGAAGCAGTGAAGAGGGGGGAGGGAGTCTCATTAGTGCCTTTGGTGAACCTTTCCTGCTTTCATCTGCAGCTGTACTGCAAACTTTCTGAATCATTTACCCCATCACAGAGTGGCACGCAGAGTGAGGAACTGACACGGGGCAGGACAGGGCTCCTTCATCACAGACTCTCATGCCAGCCAATACCACCCAGGGCCTTAGGCACAGAGTGGCTGGGTCTCCACACCCACACAGGCAAGCTCAACTGGTGCTTGTGGGCAGAGCCCCCAAGGGAGAGCAGGAATTATCAGTCTGGGGTAACCCGAGTTGCTGCCATGGGGCCACCTTTGTGGGTCCCTGCTGGGGTAGGAGGCCCCAGGCCAGAGGAAAGTTGAGCCTGTTGTGTGGTAGGGAGAGAAGCTGCACACCGTTCCGGGGAGCTTGGGGGGCTTTGGGCAGCCCCTCTGCGAGCACACACACAGACCTCCACTGCACCCCACCGCAGGGGTCCCCAGGATCCTGCAGCTAACTCTTGAGCCTGTGCAGTGCTCTGCACTTCCAGTCTTCTCCTGCTTTGGTTTTCTTGTGCTGTGCCTTGCTTTGCTTTGCTTCGCTGCTTTCTAGTTCCTTTGAATGTCATTCTATACCTACCCTAATTAACTACACATACTTCATATGGAACTAAATCAGACTTTCAAGCCAGGCGATTCTGCCTGGTCCTTGGTCTTCTTCCTTCCTCCTTGTGAGCTCACAGCTTCCTCCATCCAGCTTCCTAACAGGTGAGTGACACTGCTGAGCTGAGGACCTTGGGCTCTGGTATCTGACTGTGGGACAGCTGGTGTACAGAAGTGCTTTGGCCACGGTTGGCTGCAAGGTTGGCACAGGAGACATGAGAAGCATTTCTGAGCTAAGACTTAGGGTGAGGCACAGGGTCCAATGCTTGACAGAGCCAGGTGGATGTGCCCCATTGTGATATGGCTGCCCCCCAAGATGGCATTCTGCACCTTCCCCTCCTGGCATTCTATCCTGGTCACCAGACCACAGACCTGTCAGGGCCTCTAGGAAGGAGGGCTGATGTGGTGTAAATGGGTGGCCACAGAGTCACTGCATTTCTGGTGCTGGAGTGAGGTGATGGCAGACAGCCCCTATGCACATAGCAACACACAGCCAGTCCCTGACACTCTGTGGAACAGTCCTCCTAGGGACAGGGAGCCCCACAGGTGTGCAGTTCTCTCAAGTACTTCACAGCAAGGGGAGCCCAGCAGGATGTAGCCAGTCACCCTGGCCTTGGCTTCAGTTGACGCTGATCCCCAGGAAAGGAGGAACAGGGCTTGGATCTCACCACGCACACTCACTGTGGTAATGTTGCTCACTTCCTGACACGGAGGCCCAGCTGCATCTTGGTGGACAAGAGCACAACAGGTATTAAATTGCTGTCTTATATTTATTTCAATCAAAGAGCTGTACTGCCTAGCCAAGTAGTTGGACACTAGTAGCCTTTTTTTCAGTACTAAGTATATACCCCAGGTTGCTTTACCCCAAGCTATATCTCCAGACTTTCTATTTTCTCATTTTGAGACAAAGTCTCACTAAGTTGTCTAGGTAAGACTTGAACTTGCAGTCCTCCTGCCTCAGCTTCCCTCAGTGCTGGATGTGTAGGTGTGCACCATGGCCAGTTGGAAACGAATGCCTTCATAAGCTTTACAGGAGTTTATCCCTTGTGGCTTACAAAACATTTCAATATCAGGCTGGTGATCTTTGTTTTCCAAGTAAGGAAGGGAAATCTGGCTTCACATAGGCTGGATACCAACTTCCCTTGTGACAGTGACATGGGGGGGGGGGATGATACCCTTAGAAATAGTCAGAAAGGTCACGTCACTCTGCAGCATCACTGATTGGTCTGGCTGTTGGTTCCACAGACTAACTCCAGAGTTTTTCCACTCTATATTTAGTCATTCCTGTTGCTAAATTAGGAATATTTTCATATCATTGACCTTTGACATAGGGACATTTTTCTGTAGGGGAAAAATATTCAAACTTTCACATTAATGTTGGGAAAGTACAACCCTCAAAAATGTGGCAGTTTCTAAAGTCGGAGCCTGCCAGAAGCTTACATTGCAAACAAATCCCACTCATTATGCCAGGGAAGCAAGTCGAGGGTAGGCAGTTAAGCTGGCCAAGCTCAAGAATTTCCTGAAAAAAAAATTAGCAATCCCAGATAATGTATTACAGCTGTTACCTTATGAAAAATAGAGGCAAATTGGGTTTGATAATCCCACGATAAAATAAGTAGATCTAAAATATAACTGCAATCACGCAGTTAGCAATTTTCAAAGCCTCAAATGATCTCCACGTTGGCTTCTCTCCTGAATCTCACCCTACACTGAATACCCTCTGGACACTCCTGACAATTTGAAGTACACGTGTACTGGACTTCAGACCCCTGCACTACTCATCGATGGCGCTTTCCCATGCAGCGGTCACTTCCTCCAAGTCCAAGGCTCCTCAAGTCTTTTCCTGGTGACCCTGGGGCAAGATGGTTCCTTGTTGGGGGGTGGGGAATGGGCTAGGCTGGGCAGTGTGCTGACAGACACCCTGGCTCTCACCTCTTAGATGCCAGCAAAATCCCCTACCTCATAACAGCTAGGCCCATCCCCAGAGGTTGCTAGACGTCCCTCAGAGGTTGGAAAAAGGCAAAATCACCCCCGGTTTAGAACCACTGCTTATTGCTTCAGGCCCAGGTCACAACTCTGGCCAGGCTTAACCTGAAATTTGTGTTGGATGCGTATGCAATGTTATGATATATTGAGACTATCCAAGAGCAAAACAAAAAGAAGTAAGCAAGGTCTAAGAACATAAGGAAAACTGTTCTAGTATTGGGGGTAGTTAAGAATGAAGTATATTCTATGCCATTCTTTAAGGGTCTTACAAACTAGATTATTGACAGTGGGTGGTATAGGAGCGAGAGAAATCAATTCTCTTAGTCCTTTTTCAGATTAAGTGTTTATTTCCTCCAAAGTTTACAAAAACGATGAACGTTTTTGTGAATGTGCAAGGACAAAGGAAACATAAATTGTGTCATTATTTTCCAAGAGGATTTCCCTCTTCCTTCACTGAAGAATTAGGGATGGGAGGATGGAAGAACGTGCTTAGAGAAGAAACAGTGGAGAATGAAATGGAGAGATTAAGTGGATTATTCATAACGTAATACAATCGAGCACAATTAAGAGATTTGCCTACTGATAAATGTGCCCAAGCACACGTGGTTGACTGCTCTTCCTCCCCTCTCCCTGGGAATGGATTTACAGATTGAAGAGCTGTTTAAATTTTAATTTTAAGTCCTTTTATAAATTTCAGTTTTATTAATCTCCATCATACATTATAATTTATGAGCACAGATGCCTAACGGAGCCTCGGGGCTCTGGCTCACAAAGGGTAATGAACATCACTACTGCAGAAAGGCAGAAGGCAGCCCTGACTATGCAGTGTGGGGGTGGGGTGGGGTATGCTGCTCGTTGGGGACTGTAAGCATCAAAGACCCTCTCCTTGTGGGCGACAACATTTAAAGCAACAGCACCCTAAATGTAAGCAGACTGTCCCAAAACAGTCTGATGTTCCAGGCACTGAGAGTTCTTAGTTATCTGCGCTCAAACCTAAAGCTGCTTTTGAGTTCCTGTCCTTGGTTTGCCTCCATATTTTTCTGCTTTGCTGGCAGGGGCCCTAGGAAGCACCTTTGGGAAGCCTGAGTGCGTGGCCCCCACCTGAGCCTCACTGTTTCCACTGCTCTTTCCTCTCCCTGGCAAGCATGAGGACGCAAGTTCTACCTCTGATATTACATGTCGTGCCAGTCCTGGACACGCGGGGCCAGCCGCCAAAAGCAGGTGTGGTGGCGCATGCCTGTAATCCCAGCGCTGGGGAGGCTGAGACAGGAAGGTCACTATGAGGCTGAGTTCTGTAGAGAAATCCTGTGCCAGATAAGTAAATAAATTTTTTAATTAAAAAATTAAATGATGGGGCTGGCGAGATGGTTCAGCAGTCTAAAGTGCCTGCTTAGGAAAGCTTAGGCAACTGCAGGGACTGTGGCACCACAGGCTATGCCAGCCCCACCCCTAGAACAGGCTGAGCCGGCCATAATATTAAAAAAAAAAAAATTAAATGGCTCCTTGGTGGGGAAGCGTGCTGGTGTACTTTGGACAGGTGAGCAAGGTTTGCTTCGCAACGGGGATCACTGGCTCTTAGGCCTTTGGGCCACTGCAACCCAAGCTCCTCCTTCCTTCTCAGTGAAGAGTAAAGAGTGCCCCAGAGTGCCCTGGACTGGATGGTTAATCAACAGCAGAAAATTATTTTCAGAATATTTTATTAGTGTATGTTAATTTTATAAAATATTGGGCGTTGATGTGGCATTTCTATGCATGAGTATGTGTTTGGGTCCTGTCTACCTACTATCCTCTCTTATACCTTTACATGGTCCACACCTGAGATCTACAGGCAAAGCTTAGAAAGCTTTCCAGGAAAAGCTAAGCTGTACGTCCACAGTAACAGGCTCGAGGAGTTTATGCCAACTGAAGGCCCACTGCCCTCCTTTTAATGCTGCACTGTGTTCCCACGTAAGTCTATTTTTCCTCCATCAATGCTTCCCCTAAAGCTAGAATCTATTTACCTCTCTTTCCCCTGCCCGTCTCTTCAGAAATGTCTGGCAGAGACACTGCGCATGACCCTGAATTTTGCAGTTAATTAGAGAGAATCGTATCCTGAGCACAGAGACAAAAGACACTCGGAAAACATTCTGGAGTCCGGGTGCCAAGCCTAAGGCATGGCCACCCCATGGGGCTCACTTTCCTGTGATTCCCTGGAGTAGACCAGCATTGTCACAGAAGCCACCAAGTCCTGCAGACTGCTGTGACTATAGCCGGGCATCACAACCAGAGCTGAAGTCACACTCAGCCCTGTGTACACATGGAGTTGTAAGCTGGAAGTGCTGACAGTCACCACTGTCCTCTGCTAGGTCTGGCATACATGCTGCATTGTCCTTGTGCTGCTCTTCCTTCCAGATATTCTAAGTATTTTTGCTCGAGAAAGCATTACTTCTCACCATTTGTGCCAGCACTAAATAACAATAATTATAATCATTACAGCTAACGTTTGTTGCCTGGTTATTATGTCTCTGTTCTCTGCAGTTTTCATGGAATATCTAATTTAATCCTGACAAGAACCTGTCATACCCATTTCATAGGTGACTGAATTGAGTTAAATTGAAATTTAACTCCCCCCTCCTTAAGCCTGGGATAGTGATACCTGGGAGACTGAGTCAGGAGGATTGTTAGTTAGAAGCCAGCCTGGGAAGTTAGTGAAACCTTGCTTTAAAAGTTAAAAATTAAAAAGCAAAAAGGCCTGTAGCTCAGGGGTAGCATGCTTGTCTACCACAAGCAGGGCCTTGGGTTGCACCTCTAGCAACACACACACACACACACACACACACACACACACACACACACACACTACCCTCTTGTAAAGCTAGTAAACAGCATAGCCAAGTTTCATACCCACTGAGTCTGACCTTTCCTGGCATTGGCCTGCTGAGAACTAAGTAGGAAAATGAAAGGGACTTAGAGCTAACATTAGAACTCAGATCCAGCCAGTGGGGTTCCTTCCGCTCCTCTCCTCTCCACTCCTTCTTCTGGGGTAGTACAATAGGGCTATACCTCAAGGATAACACTGGTTTTCCTAGGTGTTTTTTTAAAAAAAGTGGTATTCATTTTGGTTTTGTTGAATTGGGGTTTACTATGCAAGGAATGACATTGCACCCTGTGACCCTGATTTCACCACTGAAAGCCTCTGGAGGCTGAGGCAAGAGAATTCCAAGTGTAAGCCCAGTTTGGGCAACTTAGTGACCTAGTGAGAGCCTGTCTCAAAGTAAAAGGTGTGTGTGTGTGTGTGTGTGTGTGTGTGTGTGTGTGTGTGTGCACGCACTGAGGCAGAGTGCTGAGGCCTAGGTTCAGTCCCCAGTACCACACACATCCACAAAGTAAGAAGAAAGAAAGGGAGGGGAATAGGGGA
>PVJA010000222.1:106921-204379 GCA_004027025.1 Myocastor coypus | reverse complement strand
GTGCGCCACCACACCCGGCTCTATTCTGCATCTTGAAAGATAAGTTAAAACTTAATGTTGGATCTTAGTCCATTCATGATCCTATAATGAAATATCGCAGACTGGGTAGTTTTTCAGTGGCATCAGTGGTTCACCTAACATTATAGAAAGTGTAAGGTCAGAGCTCTTCAGGCTCTATTTCTGGTGAATATAACAGTTATCTGCTTCTAAGAGATGGCTTAAATGCTTCTTTCTCTGGGATCAAGAGGAGAGTAAGGTGTCCCCACACACAGAATTGCTAGAACAAAAGGAGCCTCCTTTGCTAGTTTCCCAGCCTCTTTGCTGTGTTGCTAATCCAGTGCATGGGTGTTTTATTTTCCAAGTGTTCACCTCCTAAAGGCACCATCTCTTAATACAACCACACCGGCACTTAAAATTGACATGGGAACTTTCTAGAGAGACGCATGCCTTCAAAGCATAGTGCTAAGGTACACAAGGAAATTAGGGCCCTTCAAGCAGAAGAAACAAGTCTTGAATTAGAGTTTCCTGTAAACAAGATACAGTTCCGAACTGTAAGTTGTTCAGTATTTTTAGAATTTAGAATATTGAGAGGAATGGTAAATTACAAGACTGGGTAAGTAAACTGAGTTCAACTTGTGAATGGCTTTTTCATTCTTTGGGTATGTAAATTATCCTTCAAATGCAATAAGGAATAGTTAAGTACTTTGAGCAAGGTTGAATTGGTGTTGGAGGAAAGTGGGTGTAGAAATGAGATATAGTTTGTGTTGCATAAAATTCAATTTTACATTTATAGGAGAACAGAATTGAAGCCATATGTTCATCATGTATTTAGTGCGTGCAGACTATGTCCCTGCCATGGTCTAGATGCCTGAAATACTGACCCAATTAAACAAACTCATTGACATTATGAGACTTACATTTAAGTGGAGGGAGAAGTAGCATAAGGTGGAAGGGACAGATACGTATACTGTTGCAGATCTTTTTAGATCAGGGAAATGGTTTACAATATCATGAGTTTTGAGGAGGAACCTAAATAATGTGAAGAACTGCATGGCAGTGCATTTAAGGCCAAACTAATCTTGGTAAGGAGTCTGAGGTTGTATTAGTGGCAGGCATCTAGAAAAGCATGAAATCAGAATGATTGGAGCAAAGAGTCCAGGGAGAAAAGTTGTATTAGTTGACAGCAGAGCTTGCACCCCAAAAGGATGATGGACATGTGATAATCTGATTTGAAAGGGAGATTTATTTTAAGAGAAACAACCACCAACTAGGGTTAAAACTGTACTAAAGTGTTACTTGATGTTCCAGTGCCTTTTCTTCTATACTAATTTAGAAGCCTGCTTCTGGAAGAGTCTTCTATTCCCCAAACTTTCCTAGACCTGTCATTGAGGGCCTGCATGCTGTCACTCTCAATTTCCAGAAGCCTTTGAAACTATGTCTAAGATGATTAAATTGTAAAAGGGTTTGTTAGGTGATAAGCATTTCAATTCAAACAAAATATTGCAAAATACTATGTATAACTTTGTATAGTGCATAGTTTTATATTCGTTATAACATACTTGAAGTGGAGCTTGGTGGTAGTGAATATTTTTTAATTTAAAAAATTTATATATATATATTATGGCTGGCTCAGCCTGCCCTAGTGGTGGGGCTGGCACAGCATATGGTACTGGGGATCGAACTGTGGTCCCTGCGGTTGCCTAAGTTTTCCTAAGCAGGTGCTTTAGGGTGGTTGTGAATACTTTAAACACTCCCCTTCAAAGATTAGTGGTGGTTTTCTAAATTGTCCAAAAGTGGTCTTCCTCTTAAAATTTAGCCTATTATTTATTTTTAATTCTTAGTAATTATATGTTTTCTTTTGTTTCTCACCATATCATTTCTCCTTTTGTTTCTCAAATTTTGTATTGTTATTCTGTATTGATCATATTTATGTAATTTCATTTAGTCTTAATATATACCTATTATCTTTACAATATGTATTTATTTTGAAAATGAGCTGCCTGCATATGTCTTTAGACAGAGCTTTTGACATTGCTAATAAAGCTACCAAAGCAGGGCATGATGATAGCAATAATGATAAATTGGAGAACTATGTTGTTTTAGATCTTTTAGACCTGAAATATCCTAAGAAGGAGATGTTTGAGCAGAAATTGTAAATAGTGCTTATGTGTGATACAACAAGGCAATGAGGAGACAGGTTCTTCTTTCTCTATATTTACACGTGAAAGCACTAGGGAAAAGGTTATTGTCTGAGAGTAGAACCCTTCTGTTGTCTTAAAAAAAAAAAAAAACTTGACCTGAACTTGAGGGTTTTAACCTTAGGGATTACAAGTAAAGTCTCCTCAGTTTCCCAAAGATAATGCTTTCTACTTTTGAGAATGTAAACAATGAGCACTTTCTTTTCCTGTTTTGTAAGCCTCAACTCCATGTAGCCTGTTAGTTGTGATTATAGGTATTGTCCTCAGTTAATGTAAACAGAAGAAGCTGCTATAGATGAGTGCAAGTTGAAAGGAACTTCTAGGAACATTTTGGGAATGTGAAATTGACCTACCAGCCTTCTGATGGAGTTCACAGATCCTGACTTTAACTGTGTCTACCGTCATCACCACCACCATTGAAATTGTGACCTACATCATTTGCATTTTCAGGATCCCCTTCTCAGTCAAAATGCTTCAGATTCAGGGGAAAAAACAAAACAAAAAAAAAGCTAAATGTCTGTTTTTGCTCAGTAATAAACCCTGATAGAAAGGGAAGGTTAATTAAAATAGATGAAAATGAAGTAAATAGCCTTTAAAGATAGATAACACAATATGGTCAGTATTAATATGAAAGTTTGTTAATGGATTAGGCATTTGTAATCAGCATTAAAAATTACTTGACACGTTTTTATATTTATGAAAGCTACTAATTAAAAGCTATAGTGACCTGTGAGATTATAAAAAAAAAAAAAAAACCGTATGTCATTTAAACCTAACACCAATAAAAACACTCAGAATTTTCTTTTTATCTTATAATTCTACACTGGAGACAATTTTGGTTTGCTATTATCTTTCTATTACCATTTTGATGTTTTTTTCAATTTTATTTAAAAGAGACAGACGTTTTCAATTCTCATTAATAGCAAGGAAGTAAAAACCACTAAAAATGCAGGTGAATTGCCTTTTTAGTTCTGTCTGAGGTCTAGTTTGGGGGACAGTTGTCCTTTGAAGACATTCTTAGTCTTTTATTTCCTTGACAGTGACATGAAAAGAAACTGATCAGACAAATGAAAATATTCATGTTATATAATTATTTGCAGGGGGGAAAATCCCTATTCTGTGCTGTTTTGGCATCCAGATGAAACAGTGATTTGCTTATTGAAATTTAAAAGGATCTGGATGAACAGATATAAAAGAATTATAGTAATTGAGAGTATTTGAGGAACAAAAAGGGAAGATTTGTAATTATCTAAAGTGTATTTACCTGAGGTATAAAAGAAAAGGGATGCATATTAGAGGTGAAACAGAATAATTTACTATGTATCCTTATTATCTATAAACAATCCTAACAATGAGAATGATTACTTAAACTAACTGAAGAAGCTGCTTCCGAATTTTTAAAAAGGTTTTGGAGTATGTGTATCATTACAAATATTGCCTGTATCAGTTGAGCCACAGATCTATCAAAATACAGTGATGAAGGTTTCAGCATTCTTGAGATCTGTATTATAACCTAGGCAGTAATAAAATCTTGCTAATTTATTGATATGATCATTGTGGTTGAGAAAGATTAAGTTTCCATTTTTTTAAATTGTCTTGATTAACTATAGCAAAGGAAGAGCTGGAATGTTGGTGTCTTGACTTCCATTCTGGAATAGTTATATCATGTTAGGTAGCCCTCTTTGAATGGGCTTAAGATAAACTTATCCACAGCTGGATCTGCACAGATCAGCTGATACAGGACTAGGTTTTGTGAGGATGTGTTAATTGTCATGTTATCCCAATTTCAGATCTGACCATATTCTTCTGACTTTTGTCAGTGAGCAACTACTTTTGGAACAGCAAGTTGCAGCCACCTGTGGAGATAAAAGGACAAAATATAGAAAGAGAAGTATAGAGTGCAGTAATGTAAGCTGGTTTTAACTTCCTAACAATTATATTGAAATATTATTTTGTGTCATTTCATTTTTTCATCTACTTTCTTTATCTGAGAGACAGATGTCAAGCTTGTAATGTCCACAGTAACAAGCTCTTGACCTCCCAACTTTCCAGATGTTAGGGTGAATACATAGGGACTAGAGTTGAACAAAGTAGAAGCAACGTCTCCTTGTCTTTCTCCTTCTCCTTAGTCCTATAAAGATTTCTAAGAAATTTTACTTCTTCTTTTGTTTTAATTGCATGCAGCTGAGGTCACACGGAGTGGCAGAGTGCTTTCCTACCATACAAGACCCCAGGTTTAATCCTCAGAACTACCAAAAGAAGAGGAAAAAAAAAATCAGAATGCACATACTTCTTTAGTCTGTCTACTGTTGTGAATGAAAGCTTCTGAACCTAGTATTTATTAAAAGTTTAAATCTAGTGATGTTCTAAGTGTTCAATAGTGAAAGCATCGCTGATCACAATATTAAAAGTAGAAACAAGGAAACATGGGAACAAAAAAGCACTCTCATCTGGGCATGGGGTGTGCTGGGGTTGGGTCTTATTAAAAGATGTGGTAGTCAGTCCGTGGTGCTGTGGGAAAGTGGCAGACCCTTTAGGAAGGAAGGTTGTTCACTGTGGACATTCCCTTGTGAATATGGGAGCCCTGGCTTCTTCTTCTCAGTCTTTGTTTGCTGCTCACCAGAACCAGCTTTTCTTTCCTGTGTGCTGCTTTGCCCCAAGCAGTGTGCCCAATAGACCATGGGTTGAAATTTCTGAGACCCTGGGCCAAAATAAGCTTTCTCTTTTAAAGTTGATTTTCTCAGGTATTTTGTCATGGCAATGGAAAGCTTACTAGCAGAATGATTTGTGAAAGCTAATAAGGTATTTTCTTAGAGGTGGAATTTGAAAACTACTTACATAGCAAAGGCCAGGAATAATGCAAGATATTACAGTATATGATAGGAAATGGTACTTTTGGAAATGAATTTGTAGCCAATCCTTTATAAACAGTACTCTCAGCTGTCTGGACTTTATGTTAGAATGGGAAATACTAGCTGTATGCACTGCTGTGCCCTAGCCCCATCTACCAACCATCGGAACCTTGGCAGTGGACCTCCAATTTCTTGTCTGGTATTCACGATGCACAGTGGAAAGAAAGAGCAAGTGGCAAAATGGTGGTGGATCGGAGATCTGGGACACAGCTGTTCCCAGAGAGCGAAAGGTCACAAGGAAGCCAGAACCTTGGCATTATTGACTGAGTAGGAGATTATCTGATGACTGAAAGGGCTGCAGTAGTCTTACTCTGAGAAGGCTCCCATGTTGATGAGGATCACTCCACAATGATAATGAGCACAGTGATGATCTTAAAATCGTGGGGGATCTTGCCCTGCACAGCATTACGGAATCATTAAGGCCTTCATTCAGGCCCCCAGCTTCAATGCATAATATTTAGTGTCCAATAATTAAGGATACCAAACCTAAATTAAAGAACTTCTTTCTGTGGAGCACAGGGATATTCCTACAATACTTGACCACTCACCCTGCTCACCCTCTTGCGATCCAATACCTTAGGCAGCTTACAGCTGTACGGGGTTCTAGAACAAAGAGTAGCATGAGAGTCCACTTTTGATACTTAACCGGGCAGTTTACATGAATGATTGAATTGCCATGAGACTGGAGATAAGGAAAACAGGACACTGTTGTAGCAATTGGGGTGAGAATTTATGGAGACATTTTAGAAGTAGAAAAACTATGCATTTTGGAAATAGAATAAATTTATAGCACTTTGTGATATCAGTGCGTTTTGGAAAGTTTCAATAAACAAAATGTTTTTACTTGTATTATCCTGTTGACATTTCATGGCATTCTGTTTTACTGACACTACATAATCAAAGCAGCAAGAACTTAATTGAGATGTGAAGGAGAGCCTTTAATATTGTAGAATATCAGTTTCAACACAGAATACAATATTTGAAAAAATAATAGATGGTCCTTATTATGGTTTCTGTCTAGTTGTCCCCCCAAAGCCTCATGCAATCATGGGACAGGGACTTCTATAGATTGAGACTTGACTCATGAGTCACTGGGATTATGTGTTTTAGTACTGATGAGATTATCAGTCTGAGTACTGCTGGGAATTATAGGTGTGGCCTGAGGCAGATAGGCTAAGGCAGAGAGCCTGATGTAATTTAAACAGACAGACAGACTAGTGCTGTTGCTCTCTGCTCCGCTGGTTGTTCTGTTGCCTCTATCGCAATTGTTGCTCTTCCGCCACCATGAACTGGATGCGCTCTGTCCTGTTCCACTCAGCCTTGGGCCAGCCGAATATGGACTGAAACCTCCAGTAAGTGTGAGCTAAATAAACCTTTCCTTCCTTCATTTTGAGTATTGGGTATTTGTCCTAGCAACGAGTGAAAAGTAACTAAGACAGTCCTTATTTTAAGATATGTGGTTGTACTAAATTATTTCTTTTCCTGCCACAAAGACCTCATTGCTGGGGAGATAGCTTAGTAGAATAAGTTCCTGCCTATCAAGCACAAGGTCCTGAGTTCAATCCGCAGTACCACAGAAAACCACAACGACAAAAATAAAAACAAAACACAATGCCTCACTCATCATAAATACAATTTATATGTAAAACTGACAGTAGTAATTATGAAATCTTCGTATTGGTGTAATGGAATGAGAATGATGATAATTACATTATTATTTGAGAAAGTTATATACATTACCTCATTCAATTATAACAGTTGTATTATTTTGTCACCATTTTAGAGCAGTGAAAGGAGTAGATGGCTGATTATGTATATAGGTGATTTAAACAGCAAAGCCTTGCTCTATATTCCTTTCCTAAAAGCAGCGGTAGTCCTAATGTTCTCTAAAAGCATGGTTCAGTAGAATAAAATTCACCTTTCAAAAATGTCCATTTTCACAAATCTGTAAGACCATGCTACCTTCAGTGTTCCCAACTCTGAAACACTGCTATCAGTCCAAAAGGAAGTGGTATTAGTAAGCAAGTGCTTTTTCTTCTTTCCACCTCCTGGCAATTGCAGATCTATGTTGTCTCTGTGAGTTTGCCTATGCTGTTCATTTCTTTTAGTGAAATAGTATAACACAGCATGAAATGGTACAACCTTTTTACTCATTGTTTGACATACACTCAGGTTGTTTCCATGCTTTTCCCATCATGAGTAATACTGCTATAGCCGGGCGTGGTGGTGCACGCCTGTAATCCCAGCACTCAGGAGGCTGAGGCAGGAGGATCGGTGGGAGTTCAAGACCAGCCTGGGCTACAAAAGTGAGCTCAAGGCCAGCCTGAACTGCACAGTGAGACCCTGTCTCAAAAAGACAAAAAAAAAAAAAAAAAAAAAAAAAAAATTACTGCTGGCCAGCAAGCCCACTGTCGCATTTGCTGAGCCACTTTCCCAAGCCAGGACACAAGAAAGGGCTCATTTTTAAACAGTACAATTGTTTTGTTGCATCAAGTCTAAGAGCAATTTGGAAAATGAGCTTCCTGGACCTCCTTGATAAACACTCCGTAGTCCATAATTTGCATTATGTAGTGTTTTTACTTTCATTCATTTCAAATATTCCCAAGTTTCCTTCTGCTACTGAGTTTTAACATGCTCTGGTAGAGTTAGAAAACATCTTTTGTATAATCTAGTCCTTTTAAATTTTAGACCTGTTTTGTAAGCTATAGTGTATTCTGTTCTGCACAATGTCATACACCATTCCTGTGATGGGAAACCTCTTAGAGCTCAATGAGACAGCCTTCTGTGTACTATGTGCTGTAGGGTCACAAGGCTCTTCCACACTCTTGTGGTAAACATATATCCTTGCTGCTGTGAAATATTAGTGTTCTGTAGAAAGCTACCAGATATAGTTAGCCTGTACTACTCAAATATATTCCTTTGCTGATGTCTTGATTCTTTATTGAAAGTACTATAGAAGTATTTTTTTTTTTATTGTTGAGTTACCCTGTCCCTTTTTATTTCATGTCCTTTGAGGCTCTATTCTTATTAGTTTCATGTATTATTTTAATTTCTCTAGTCAATGGATGTATTTGTTTATTGTTTTTTGTCACTTTGAATCTTAAATGTTTCATCATAGTTTGATATTGTCCAACTAACTCTTTAATTACTATTTTTCCTTTTAATAGTTTTCTTTGATTGTGAATCTTATTGATCACATAAATTTAAATGATATGAGTTTTAAAAATCCATTGGGCAAATAATATTCTTCAGCTTCCCATCACATTAACAAAACACCTAAGGCTATTCAATTTGTAAGTCAAAGGCTAGAAGTTATTAAGCTGAGTGAGGAAGGTGTATCAAAACTGATGCAAGAAGGTAAGCTTCCGGTTCCTAGCAGGTGGGTGGGTGGGTTGTGAATACAGAGGAAAAGCTGTTGAAGGAAATTAAAAGTGCTACTCTGGTGAATGCAAAAATGAGGAAATAAAACCCCCCTTTTATTCATACAAAGAAATTTTTTTCCTGAACAGATCAAACCAGTGAGAATATTTCATTAAGCACCAGTCTTAACCCAGAGAAAGGCTGAGGCACTGTTCAGTTATATGAACGCTGAGTGCAAGGATAAGCTGGAGGAGAACTGGTCTGAAGTCAGCCGAATTTCTTGAGCTTGAAGGATTGATGCCACTTCTGTAATGCAGAAGTATCAGGTGAAGCATCAGGTGCTGATGCAAAAGCTGCCACAAATTTTCTTTAGGATCTAGCTGATGTAATTGATGAAAGTGGTTTCTAAGACAGATTAAAAATTTTTAAAAAACAAAAGACTTTTGGAAGAAAATGCCACCTAGGAATTTCACAGCTGTGGAGAAGAAGTCAATGCCTAGCTTCAAAGTATCAAAAAACTGATTCTTTTGTGAGGTGTTATTTGAACTAATGACTGAGTTGAAGCCAATACTCATTTACTATTTAAAAAAAGATCTAATGCCCTTAAGGTTTATATTCAGTCTATTTTTCCTGTGGTCTTTAATGCAGGCGCAAAGCCTAGATGATAGCACATCTGCTTACAACATGTTTCCCTGAATATTATAAATTTTCTGTTGCGACTCGCTGCCCAAAGCAAAGGATTCCATTCAAAGTAGTACTGCTCACTGACAGTTTATTTGATAACCCAGTAGTTCGGGTGTTGTGTAACTTAAGGAATGTTTTCATGCCTGCTAACCCAACATCCATTCTGCAGCCCATGGGTTGACTACTAATTTCAACTTTCAAGTCTTATTACTTAAGAAATACATTCTGTAAAGCCACAGCTGTCACAGTGTGGTTCATTTGATGCATCTGGGCAAAATAAATTGAAAGACTTCTGGAAGGTATTTACTATTCTAACTGCCATTAAGAACATTTATGATCCATTGGAGGAGATCAAAGTGTCAGCATTACCTGGAGTTTGCAAAAAGTTGATTCTCCCCCTCTTGGATGGCTCTGAGTGATTCAAGACCTCAGTAGAGAAAGTAGTTTTAAATGTGGTAGAAACAAAAGAACTGGAGCTGGAGACTAAAGATGTGACTGAATTCACACAATTGCATGATAAAATTTTATTTATGATGAATTACTTATTATAAGTGAGCAAAGAAAGTTGTATTTAAATATGGCATTTATTCCTGCATGGATACATAAGCCTTGCTGAAATGATAACAAAGAATTTGCAGTACTATATAAATTTACTTGATAAAGCAGCAATATTGAACAAAGTAGACTCAGTTTTTGAAAAGAAGTTTTAGTGTGGACAAAATGCTATTAAACAGCAACACATAGAATAAAAAAATCTTTCATGAAGAACAAGTTAATCAGTGTGCATAGCTTCATTATAATTTTATTTTAAAGAATTGCAGCAGGCACCACAGCCTTTTGTAACGTCCACCCAACCATCAAAAAGCCATCAGCACCCATAGAACACCCTCAGCCTGCAGAAGGTTAGAACTTGCTGAAAGCTGAGATGACCCTTAGTTTTTTTTGTAATGTAATGTTTTTAAATTTTTCTATGTGCCTAAAAGAAAATATTCATAATGAGTACTTTGCAGACTGCAGTATTGCTTTATCTGCCCTTGGGAAAACAAAAAACATTCATGTGACTAGCTTTATTATAATACCAGCTGGATTGTAGTAATCTGCTTCCAGACTTGTGATACCTCTGGGGTATACCTGTAATTACAAGTAAACTCTTTTACCAGTTTGGTATTTGTTTCTATATGTTTTACATCTTTTCTGTTCCTCCACTGTTGCCTTTTCTTGTGTTAAATATTTAGATAATAAAAAGATATATGCTTAACAGATAATTCCCAGTGTACCATTATTAGCTTGATTCATAAGGTTTTTCCTACATTTACTCTTCCTCCAACAGACTTGTTTTAATGAAGATGAATTTAAGATTAATACCAATTTAATTTTAATAGTACATAAATTGTTTTGCTCCTGTGGTTCTGTTCCCTCTTATTTTCATTTTGCAATTTTCATTATCAATCAGGACATAGAGAGTTTTATACTTTTTAAAATTCTGTTTGATATTAATATCACTTCAGCCTTTTAATGTTCATTGTTAGCATGACATTATGTTTTCCTATTTGTTATTTTTTTTTTTCTTTTGCTATTCTTGTCTTGTAGTTGTGCATGGCTGAACAATGTTGATAACTGAGAACTGCATATTTGGCAATTTAGGCATTGTTTCAATATCACAGAGGTATGTAGTGAAACTGAGGTGGCTGTGCTGTCACTTGGCAATGTAATATTACTATATGTACTTATATATTTGATCCATCATCAATGTCCACATTGTTGTGAGGTGAATATACAGATTACATCTTCATACACCATGAGTCTGTCACCCAAGAGTTTTTAAAAGTTTTTTTAATGAGATCTCTTTTACATCAAGTAGAAGGAGAAGAAAAGAATTACAAACATGCTTTAAAAATATTTACCATTCTGATACATTTTATTTCTTTGTATAGATTAAATTTAAGTTATTGTTCTTATAAACTTTCATTTCAACTAGAAGGACTCTGAGGATATTATAAAGTCTCTCTGATTTTGAAGAAGTTTTTCCAGATGTAGAATCCATGGCCTTTTCTTTTTTTCTTTTCTCTTTTCTTTCCCTTTATCCCTGCTGTCTTTCCACTTGGCCCCTCCCTTCTGTCTCTCTCTTTCTCTTCCTCCTTCCCTCCCTGCTTCTCTCCCTTTTTCCTTCTCTCTCCCTCCTTCCCTCTCTGCCATCGTCTCTCTCTCCTCCTCCCCTTTTCCTGCCTCCCTGCTTCCCTCTGTCTATCATCTTTCTTTCTCTCTCTCTGTTTTAATACAACCTGTCATCACCTTTGGACCTCCATGGTTCCTACTGAAAAATCAGGTATTAATCTCATGGAACATCTCTGTATTAAGCTACTTCTCCTTTAGCCACTTTCACAGTTTTTTTCTTTTGTGATAAAAATTTGATTATGATCTGCCTAGGTGTAGGTTTTTGTAAACATATGCCATTTGAAGTTTGTGAAGGTTTTTTATTATTAAAATTAATTATGTAATCCTCTTTGTTTTTTTTTTTTTTTTTTCTGTGCAGACCCGGGGTTCAAATTCAGGATTGTGCACTTGCCAGGCAGGCTATCTCCCTGGCCCCTAATTTTTAAGCTATTATTTTTTCAAGTATTTTTCTTCCTATTTTCTTTTTCTTTAGTTTTTATTTTAAAGAGAAAAATTACCAGAAAAAAACAACTAACAAAGACAAAACAAAACTGGTACAGAATTTTAGAACAAGAATAGAAAGTTAACAGTGATTGTTATGTTACACATTGCTATCATCAAATTTATTGCTCAGCTTGCCAGACGTAGACATGCAAGATTGATCAATTAAAATGTTAACTCTTTCAATAAACCTAGTAAATTTTTCTTTGTCCTTTTAATTTATTCTAGAGAGAATATATAAATAATAGATAAGACATTAGAAGTGATGTACATTTTTAAAAAAGAAACAAGATGAAAGGTATCCAACAGTGGCGGCTATGTCGCACACTGCTGTATTACACCTAGGCTATTGTGATTCAGAGTGCCTCAATGCTCTTGAAGCCCGTGTTTCTTTTCCTTCCATCTGTTTTCTTTATTCCTCTGACTTCAGGATCTTTCTTCAGGTTCCCTGTTTTTTATTCTGCCCATTGACATCTGTTGTTGAGTCCAGTTATTGCACTTCTCAATCCAATATATGTACCTCTTTGGTTCTTCACATCATTTTATTGAAGTTTTTTATTTTGTAAGAGCTTATTTTCAGACTCTATTTTTACGTGCGACTTTCTTTAGTTTTTTAAATACAATATTTAAAGTAAATATTTACCAGGTGTTGTGCTTTATGCTTATAATCCTAGTTATTTTGGAGGCTAAGAACTTGTAAGATAAATAAATAAATAAAATGGCAAGAAAAAGTGGATGTGGAGAGGGAGGGGAAAGAAAAGGAATTAAAATGTGTTCTGTATGTGGGCCAGATCTCCACAGTGATTGTAATCATTATGCACTGCAAAGCAGTACTGATAAAATTTAAAAACTGAAAAAAAAAAAAAAACCCTAAAAATAAACATCCAATTTTCTTGTTAGTTTTAGGGCTGTACAAGTCATGTAATGTTTTATTAGGCAAGTTATGGTACTGTATGTTTTTCCAGTTGGTTCATTTTATCTATGTTGTTGAGTTTATACAGTTTTCACACCCTTTATATAAAACCCAAGATTTTCTGCTATCTAAAATTGTTGTGTATCAACATGATGTTGAATTTTTTCTAGTTTTAGAGTTTGTCAGATTTTCAGACTACAATGCTCAACCAAAATTTTAAATATAAGTATTTCAAAATTTTAAAACACTTCATAAATCTAACATACTTCTCATCTCAAATATTTAGAATAAGAGACTAAGGGACATTCAACCTGTATTTGTAGAGTTGTTTATAACCCAGTCCCTTCAACACCCCTCTCCTCCATATTGCTAAAAGGTTTTCTTTGATTTTCAGGGGTGTGACTATGAAGTACCTTGGTGTGAATTTATTTTCCATTTTTGGTGTTTTATTTGTATTAGTTTTGTTTGGCTTGGTTTAACATAGTTTTGTCAGGTTTGGTTGAGTTGGGTTGGTTGGGTTCATTTGGGTTGGATTTGGTTTGGTTTGGTTTGATTTGGAGGTAGCGTCTCTGTGTAGTTCAAGCTGGCCTTAGATGCACTTTAGTAGCGCAAGCTGGCTTTGAATTCATGGTGATCATCCTGCCTCAGCCTCCAGTGTGCTGTGATTATAGGTGTGTGCCAACATGTCTGACTCCTTACCTTTATTCTATTTTGGGTTACCATAGTTTCTTCAGTCTAAGATTTATGTTTCTTGCCAATTTGGGTGGGTCCAGGTTGTAAACTTGTGAAGATGAGCAGCCTAATTCTCAGAGGACATTCTCTTTGTTTTGGTACCATATTGGTTTTATTGTCAACTGCACTGTAGCTGGCTGTTCTTGTGACCTTATTTGTCTGCTATTCCCCAGGCTTCTTCCTTTACTTGCTTTTATATGCGAAAAAGTTTTCTGAATTTTCATTATTTCCCATTGTGTGAAGGGGAATTATAAAATGTTTAAAATACCTGAATTTATAAAGTCAATACAAGAAAATAAACTCAGGGATAATATTAAACTAATTTATTTATATCTCCATACTTACAAAGAGTATCTTATAGTGCCTCAAACAATTATTAATCAATTTCTTATGTCTTCATTACTTAAAAACTACAAATGTAGGGCAAAAATGTGTAGTTCTGTGGCAGGTACTGTGCATGTAGTGGCGAACAGAAACCCAGTTTTCATGTGGCGTGGTGCCTACCGAAGTATGCTGTAAATGTTGGCATCAGCACACTCCTTTTACACAGATGACTAAATTTTATACCATTTCTTGTATGATTGTACTGTAGTTTAGGCAGTAAGAGGGGTAATTTTAAGGGACTTACTAAGCACTTTTTAAGAAGCCTAAAATAAATGTGCATGACTCAGTAGGAGAACTTGCAAAGTTGGGGTGACAAATTATGACAGATGTCACATTGAAATTTTACCCTCAGAGCCTCTCTCTCTCTTTTTGTGTGTGTGTTTTAGGGAAGGGTCTACAGGGTGTTCAGGGTCTCATTACTAGATTGGACTTGCAGTGATCCCCCAGTTTACAGCCTCTCAAGAGCTGGCATTACAGGTTCACACCACCACACCCAGTCTGAATTGCCCTCTCAGCACACCCCGGGGGCAGGGCCAGCTCTGCAGGCCTGGGGATCAAACCCCTGTTCCTTGCATCTGCTTGCAGGTGCTTAAATTTGCTGGGCTATTTGGCTGGCCTTAGGACCTCATTTTTACTGTTCTGTATTTGTCCCTGGTTTTTTCCTGTGTTATGTGGCTTGGCATGAACCATGTGGAGCACCCTTTGATCACTTGGTCCTGGGGCTGGGGACATAGCTCAGAGGAGTAAGTGCTGGCCTGGTAAGCACAAGGTCCTGAGTTTGATCCCCTGTACTGTTAAAAAAAAAAAAAAAGAGTCAGTCTCTCGATCACCTGGTCCTGTCCTTGTGGGATGAGAACATCCTTAAACTTTCTCTTACTGTAAAGTACTATTTAGTGAAAGTTCTAAGTTGCATTAGGGTCCTAATACTGCTGTAAGAAAATTATTACAACCTTAGTGACTTAACACAAATGTGTTATCTTATACATCTGGAGTTTATAAGTCCATCTGGGCCTCTGTTAGTGACCTTCTTGTTACTTAAACAAAATTCCTGTCATGCACAATTTAAAGGAGGAGGCCTTTTATTCACTCTCATGGCAGCAGCACTTTCAGTCCTTAATGAATGCCTTTCATGGCAGAAACTTCATGGTAGAAGTGGAAGAAAGCTGCTCAACTAGTGACTGGCATTCAAGAGAGAAAGAGAGACAGGTAAAGAACCAGAGGAAGGATACCTCAAGGGCATGTGCCCAGTGACCTGTTTTCCACCCCCTTCATGCCACTGACACCTCGCTGGGCTCTCCTGTTGTATTGGGGTCATCTTTTCAATGCATCAGTCTTTGGAGGATACTTAACATTTCAACTGTCAATGGATGTCACTTGCCTAACATCAGTATGACAGCAGAGTTTACTCCTCCAGGAGGCTGCTGGGGAGAATCTTGGTTTTTTTCCCTTTCCAGTTTCTAGAGGCTGCATTTGTTCCTTACTCAGGTCCTCTTTCCACTTTCAAAGCCACCAGTGTCCATTGTGAGTCTTTCACAAAATACCTTTGATTACTTTGGCTCCATATTATATAAGATACTCAAAGTGTAAATACGACCCAGTAGATATTGCAGAAGGGAAAAAAAAATTGCTCAAAAGAAAGAACAACTGGGATGTAGGAAAAACGAAGAGAGAGGAGGAAGGGGAAGGAAAAAAATAAAGACACACACAAGATAGCTAATTATACCGCTTTCTCGCTCTCTTTTCTCTCCCTCTTTCCCTCCCTCCCTCTCCCTCCCTCCCTCCCTCCCTCCCTCCCTCCCTCCCTCCCTTCCTTCCTTCCTTCCTTCCTTCCTTCCTTCCTTCCTTCCTTCCTTCACACATTTGTGCTGGAGATGGAACCTGGTGCCTGCACTTCCCTAAGTAGGCATGTTAGACTGCTGAGCTATCTCATTGGCCTTTACCAATTTCTGTTGCTTCATTGAAAGGAACATTTAATGCTTATATTGTCTGATAAATTTTGTACGCCTGTATCTGGGAATCAGCAACTACTTTGAAGATAATATGTAATACAATAACCATTGTTAATTTCCTATCATCTTGTTTTGAAATTCTGTGTATCTTTTAATTTTGTTTTCTTTTTCTCTTTAAAATAAAAAATAATATACATTGTGAAAAAATTAAGTTCAGGATATTTTCAGTGTTTTACAGTCATGATTAACAACCTTAATTCCCACTTTGTTTCCTCCATTTTATTCTTTAGAGCTACATGGTGAGGTAGATCAAGGGATAGTGTGTTTCTAGGTTTTATAGTTACGGAGACTGAGCCAAAAGAGATCAAATAATTTGCCCACACAGTTATAGGTCCAAGTGATGTTTCCAACATTCTATAATGATTCTAAAATTTGTTTTTTCACACTCCATTGGGTGAGAACACATCTTAGGTGTTATCCTCATCCATAGAGTAATCTACTGAAGTATATAGCTAAAGCAGTGATACCCAGCAGGGCCCAGTTGGAAGTGGACTGCGAAGCTGGGCCTTTGCAGGGCATCCATCTTGCTGGTGTCCTGTGCTCTACTTTACAGCTACCAGGAAGTGAGCAAGCTTGTTACCATGTCCAGCCTGATGTCTTGGCTGTGGATCCAGTAGACCATAGGTTTCAATTTCTGAGACCCTTAGCCAATGAAACCTCTCTTCAAAATGTAGCTGTGAGGTATTTGCTCCCTGCAGTATGAAAGCCGAGTAGTAACAATCTTCATGTTAAATCTTCATAGAAAAGATTTCGTAACATGCAGTACTTTTAATAAGGAAAACAGTGATATCTAATCTTTACAATGGTATCAAATTGAGGAAGAGGTGGAGAAATGATTATCAAATTCCTGACCTTGGATTTCTTTTAGTAGTTTGAGGTTTTCTTGGTAAACCACATTTTAAAACTCAATATTTGAGCTTTAAAACTTTGTCACGTCCACTTTGCTGTCAAATGCTCTGTTTTCATGTATATATCATACATACCCTAAAAACCATCTCTATAATCATTACTTTCCTAAGGGATATGGCAAAGGGTTAGGTCGGATTACGAAGGAAACACTAATGTTTATGAGGGTCTTGAGAAATTTGCCTCTATTTCAGGCTGTGATGTTGTTATGGTTTGTGTCTAGATATTTCCCCAAAGCCTCATGCAGTCACTGGGGCAGGTTTTCAGAGTTTGTGAGTATTTTATGATCCATAAATTACTCAGCATATACTGTGAGTAATATGTGCTGGGATTATGGGTGTGAGTGCTGCTGGGATTATGGCATGAGTGCTACACTGCCTTGGGGTGGATAACCTGAAGGTAGTAGAAGGAAGGGAGGCCGCTACTGTGCCTCTCCTTTTTGCTTTTGCTGTTTTCTGCCACCATGACTTGCTACCCGCTGCCATATGCCACCCTGCCTTGGATCCAGCCAACTATGGCATGAAACCTTCACAAATTGTGAGCAGAGTAAACCTTCCCTTTCTTGACTTTGAGTGTTGGTTATTTTGTGTCAGCAAGGACAGAAAAATAGCAGAGACAGATGCATGAGATAGGTGAACATTGGTCAGTGCTATACACATGTCAAAGAAGATGCAGCTGGTGCTTGGCATAATCTATGATGAGTGTACTGTATACCACACACACCAGTGTTCCACGTAAGAGACGTGTTTTGTCTTGTTTTCCAGGTCATAAGAACTCCAGAGGTTCAAAAAGTTTCTATGACACACTAAACTGAGTTTTCATCTAGAATAGACCTAGGAATCTGAAAGGCCTAAGAAGCCTAGATCTGTTCAGTAATTAGTATATCAAGAAACCAGCAAAGCTTTTTATACCTTTTATAAGGAAGAGATGATAAAAAACAATAGTCTGTCTATAAAGCCAATTCTGTGTACCCAGTTGCACCTTGTGAGTTTACAATCAGAACATACTTAAAGATAAAGTGCTTCTGACCTATAGAATTCACATAAAAGCCAAATTTTCTGTTAGATTAACATAACTTAGGAAGGAGGCATGCAGGAAGAAAAATCATTTAGTGATTGGATTTGAGCATATGAAACTTAAAATAGTAATTACAAAAGGCCTCATTTTTCTTGCCCATTTCTGAACTTTTTCTCACATGTAGTCTTTCTAAGACAGGCTGTGACCAAGTTAGAGTATGATTTCTTTTGTAATAAACACATTCTTACTTTCTCTGCTCTTTGTGCTAATAGAAAATTTCCCCCATCCTAAAGTACTTGACAGTCTGAACTTTCACTTTATAACTTCTTATTTCTCCCTACCAGGCCTAAGAACGAGTGGAATGGGGTAGATTATTGTGCTTCTTTCTCAACTGTAGCAGTTTTGCGGTCAAGACACCCCCCCTCCCCCGCCAGGTTGTCCAAATGGAAAGTTTCACCAGAAATGAATTAACATCAAGTGAAAACATGAGTACCTGTGTTTGGATATTTCACCACATACCCAAGACAGACAGTGGACTATAAACCTTTTCTCTATTGGACTAGTCAAGTTCTTTCTGTAGACCAGTATGTTGTTTCAGTGTCTGAAGCAAACCACAAAGGATAGCTGTACTTTTTCAATGTTGCTGTTCTTTTCAACCTGTGTGTTTTCTGTGGTAAAGCCTGATGAGAAAACTCTTAACTCAATTATAGTATATCCAAATACGTGCCAGTGGGTGGCAGTAGATATGGCAGAGTTCATAATAATGCAGCTACCTGTCTGAGATAAAGTCTAAAGGCAGTGTCCTAGGAGACACCTTTTGCTTTTTTGTGTAAAAGGACAAGTTATTCTTTGTCACACACTTTCCTATTTTTGAATGGATATTTAAAGGTGACTTAAAAATAATAACATACACTAACACAAGTACTTCTTACTGTGTGCCAGATACTATTTGAAGGGTTTGCCTTGTATACTTGTTCCTTGCTACCCACTGGGATTGGTTCCCATGGATACTAAAATCCACTGTTATATAAAATGGTATAGTTTTTGTATATAGCCTGTGTACATACTTTAAATCATCTGTAGATTACTTATAATATCTTATGCAATGTATATATATATATATATATATATATATATATATGTAAATAGTTGTTATATAGTATTGTTTAGGGAACAATGATAAGAAAACAAGTCTATAAGTATTCAACATAAGTTGACTGTCCTCTCCTCTCTTTTTCCCTTCTCTCCTCTCCCTTCCCTTTCCCTTTCCCTTGCCCCTCCGCTCCCCTCCCCTTTTCCCCCCTCCTTCCCTCTCCCTTCCCCTCTCCTCCCCTTATCTCTCTCCTTTCTTCCCCTCTCCTCCCCTCCCTTCTTCTCCTCTTGTCCTTTAAGGCAGGGTGTCCCTAGGTAGTGCAGACTGGCCTTGAACTCACTTTGTAGTCTAGGCTGGCCTCAAATTCACTCTCCTTTCTCAGCCTCCCTGGAATTACAGGTGTGTGCTACCATTGCCAGTCCATAAATCTACTTTAATAGAATGTTCTCAGCCAATAATTGTTTGAACCCCCATTGATCTGGAACTCATAGTAGGGAGAGTCAACTCTATTAGTTTGAAGCCTAGCATATTTAATTGTTCTTGATCTATGTAGACCACTATAGAGAGTCATATTATGTTTTTTATTTAATTTACCTTTTCTGGTATAATGAAATAGGAAAAACAATTATTTGCTGACCAATGTTTTAGTAAACAGAGAGAAACTATCCAACAGTCATTCATTGAAAGAAATTTTTCCTGTGGCTTTATGTGAGAGATTCTATGTATCATATATTGAACATGCCTAATTAAGGCTGTAGCCTCTCAAGTGTGCAGGCATTTGCCTTCCATGAGATCCAGGTGATCTGATGTTGTTTTAGAGGTGAGGAAATTGTATTTGTTCTGCTAGTGACTGTAGGCCCCACAGATTCTTGCTGTTATACATGTGTTTTCATGAAGTTTTCTTTCAGTTTGGTAAACACTGAAAAGTACACAAGCTTATATGGTAGAATACTACATTATATGGTAGAATACTACATTATCTCAATCTTAAAATCCAAAGGAAGGTTGTTATTATTATATTGTGTGTGGGGGGTGAGGCATTCTGGACCCTGGTCCAATACAAAATCCCTGGGATGAAGTTTATGTACTACCCCCATAGCATGTGAAGGGTTTAGATCAGATCAGTAGGTATTAAGAAAGAATAATAATTTGAGCTTTCTAGCTCCATCTTGATACTGCAGGCCTGCGTGTTAGTTCAGGAGGGAAGTGTGACAAGCTGGTCCCCAAATAGTATAGTTCTGCTCCTTCCTAAATAGCTGCCTTGCAGTTTTTATAATTATTTACTTTCAAATACACCAGACAGCTTGCATTTTACTTATAAATTAGAATTGTACTTCTTTTAAAAGGGTTAATATTCAGGATTACATTATTTATGTGTTACCTTCTCTTCCTAAAATCTTAATGCTCCAGTCCGTGTGTTCAGTGTCTTGAGCACTAGGAGTGAGCTCTTTTGTTTGGTCGATTTCATCATGCCATAACTATTATCCACATAGAGGAATGCACAAAGTTATTTTTTTAAGTATTGAGCTCTTTTAGAATTTATATTATCTATTCTTCTTACTGAATCTCCGCACACATAGAATAACATTGAATGGGAATACTGAATTACTAAGTGAACTGTAGAGCCAGAATGTAAATGACGTTCCCTAAACCACAGTCAATAATTCAATGTGTTCTGCTGCCAGTGGTGTCCTGTCCAGTTGTAAATGTTGCTGTATGTGGAACCCATCTTTCTGTGACTTTCTGGCCATAATCAGCTGGCCTACAGATGAGATGTTTTGTAGTAAAGATTAAAGGAAAAAACAGATGTTTCTGAAGTTGATCCTCAGTATTCATACAGAAGGTCAAATTACTAGATGGCTGTACTACTCCTGTACACCTGGACAAATATATAAATAAACCATTTATCTATGTTGTTGGCTACAAAAACCAGAAACAACTTAAAAAAAAAATCCTTCTTAAATAGCCTGGCCCCTGGTTGGAAAGACTGCAGAAGTGATACAGAATTGTCGTAGCAAAAAATGCCTTCATGATAAATTATCCTCCATTGTGGGAAAGAAGCAAAGTGCAACAAAACAACCAGATTCTCCCAATTGTCCCGTATAGTGTCCTGCTTTTTTAGTGTGGAGTTATTTCCCCTCTAATGGCTGTCTGTCATAGTAAGTTAGTATCAGTACCTTTAAAACTTGGAGCAAACCCAAGGAAAATACAGAGCGAGTGCCCTTTTCACCAAAAATCTTTCATTAACTAATGTTGATGGAAGCACATTTAGCCACAGCAATTTGCATGGCAGTTGAATTGCTGTTTGTATTAAACAACAAACCAGAGAATAATAAAGGAAAACATGAGCATACCAGTGGTAAGCAAGGGAGCATAGCAGTCCTCCAGCTTTTTCCATGCTGATCATATGTTCTAAGGTTTGTAAGAACAAACAAAATTGCTTATTGTAACAAGGAACACTAATCATGCTCAGCTGTCATGACATTGTCTCGTGTCAGCCATCTAGAGGTCTCAGCTATAGTCACTTGGCTTGCACCTGCTTGCAGTAAAGTAAGACTTCTCAGCGATGCCCAGCAGCCATATTTCATCATCATAGGTTAATAACCCTGTTCATCATTTCAAATGCGTGTACCTGAAGAAGCTGCCTAACAAGTAAGCAGTCATCCAGGTGGTGAAGGGGATCCTGGAATCTCAGTTAAGGGCCAATCAATGCTAGCCTTTAGGGAGATGTGAAAACCCTGGTTGTGCACATCAGGGAGCCCCTAAAGCAAGTCGGAGTAGTAGACATATTTTGTAAGTGACAGTATGAAGAGGGCATAATTAATTATTGAGTGGTTCAAATGAGAGTGTGGTATGTTTGAGTATAAGATAGGAGATGTGGCTTTAGTACTAATGGTAATCTCAGGCAAACCTTTCACTTTCTTTGAACCTCTTATCTTTATTTGTTATAGGATGAAATGTTTCAGTGTGGAACAGAAAGTTCTTCCCCACACTGGCTTCTCCAGGTTTCTGGAGATAAGATTTAATACAATCACGTTCCCAGGCAAAACCTAAAGTTCATTTACAAGAGAAAAAGCAAAATGAATTGATTGGAAGTTGAGGAGTTTTGTCAGCTTCATTAGTTATAGTCCTCATCCAACTCTGTTTCTTGCCTCTGCTTTTTTTTTTTTTTAACCAGTTGTACTGTTGAGCAAGTTTTGTTGCCATACTGGAAAATACAGCCTTGAAAGCAGCAGGGTAATAGATGGTTTACTCCCCAGCCTGGTTCGTTTTTTGTTGTTGTTGTCTTTTTGAGACAGGGTCTCGCTATGCAGTTCAGGCTGGCCTTGAGCTCACCTTTGTAGCCCAGTCTGGTCTCGAACTTGCACCGATCCTCCTGCCTCAGCCTCCGGAGTACTGAGATTACAGGCGTGCACCACCACGCCCGACAACCAGCCTGGTTCTTGATCTAATTATGTAGCAGGACATTAGGCAACATCAGTGACAATTTTATGCAAATCATCCAGAGAAGAACAGGAAGTTTCAAAAGGAGAGGTAAACTACAAAGTTGATTCTAGAGGAACAAGTATGGTTTGTGTGTGTGTGTGTGTGGAGGGGGTCATATATCCCTTTACATATCCGTCAGTACCACTTCTCATTAAACAATTTGATTCTTTGAAAGAACCCAGCTCTGATAATACACATTATCCAGAGGTGGTCAAACAAATGGCCATATACTCCTAGAGATAGAGCAGTAGTAATCTTATATTTCATGAGTACTGAAGACAGTTGGGCTAAAGACAGAGTTTCCTGAAATGTGTTGCAATAGACATCTATATTTTGGCCTATCTGGGATTCCTCTTTCCTTCTCTTATTACTAGTACCCTCATTTGCATATAGAATATTTTCTTTCTGTTTATAATTCAATCCTTTAGGGTTATCAATGAAATTACTTTATACTTCTTGGCTAAGCAATAAGAGATGTAAGCAAGAATCTTTAGTCTGTCTCAGAATTTCTTTTTAAGTACAGCAATCTAAAGTACTTAAGTTGTGGTCGATTAACTGATGGGCTTCTTGTAACACCCAGCTGAACTGAATCAGTGTGATTCTGGGTGTGGAAGGTCCACCTGAGGATTGTTGCCAACAGTATAAAAGGAAAACTGGAGGGAAGATGGTATGATGTTGGTTCTCCTAGAGAAGCTTGTTATGCTGGTTTTGCTGATGTGAATTCTGCTGATCTCATTGTCCAGGAAGCTCAGGTCCTCACTGTCACTGAGGATGGCTCTAATTCTTTTTGGGGGAGTTCTGGTCTTTTCTTTGAGCATAGCTTCAAAGCTTGACTCCAGTGCAAATCCCTTAGCCTGTTGGCAGAGATCTTTCATCCCATTGACACAGACTTTCTAGTGTCCACCACTGACCTTTGGGCCTTGCCAGTGTAGATCTTTAATGCAGACTGCATGAGACAATATCCTTGCCCCTAGGCCTCATGGAGAACATTGCTATTGGCTCTAGGTTTTTACCTAGACTCAGGCAGGACGCTGTCATGGGGCCCAGTCCTCCATCTGGATTCTTTGGGTCTCTAGTGTATGGGCAGATCCACTGTGCTCCTCTGTATTTGACTCTTTGGATGAATATTGTAAAATAATTCTATAAAGTATGTGTCCTGTATTAAACATGTTTCCTTGTAAAGCCTGACTACAACAGAAATAAAATAAAATAGCCCTTCATACTGTTGTAATTGTTTCTCTGTTCAGAGTCTGGATCCTCTTTTTCCATGTATTTGTTAATTATTCTTAAATACATTATAAATGCTTCATATTGAGTTAACAACTGGTTCTGTCAGTTGCCGAATTCTTGGTACCAGACTATCCCGCTATTTCATGTGTTAAGTTTGTTATCTCTGAATTGATGTTGGTACTGGGCTTATCTAGGAAGTTTATTTCATATTCATCGGGTTTCTTCTGTAAACAGCTGCAGGTCAGCTAGTCACCTCTGATCTGCGTTTTTGCCTGCTGTCAGCAGGGCAGTCTTTATGGTAGCAGAGGTGGGAAGAGTCGTGGACTGTCCATCTTTTCACCTTGTGGATTGTTCATATGGTAATAGCAAGGTCCCAAGTAGGAAGTAAAAATATTGAAAGCCTCTTGCAGTTTTGCTCACATTAGCACAATTTGTTGCTACTATATTCTGTCCACTGAATCAAGTCACAAAACCTAGATATAAGACATAAAGCAGCAGATGTGCGTGACATCTTGATGGAAGTAGCAGCGGCATCCCAATGCAAATGAACAAGCTTGTAGGAAAGGAGTGATTGAGGATACTTATGTCGTCTACTTTACCCCAAGTTTTGTTTATATACCTTATAACTAAAGAATCTGATATGCCAACCAGATGGCCCTTAAAAATATACTCTAAAACATCAGCATGTTCCTCTGTCATTACTGACTTAACTGATTATGGGTGGTTTAGAGAGGCAAAGTCAGTTACGCTAAGGGACACAGAAGAAAAACTACCTCTGCTCTTTAGTGGCAGAACATTGTGTCTTTGTGGGTTGCTTGTCACTACATTACAGCCTTAACTGTGCAGGCTCAAAGCATTTTTGCCATTAGTTTTTTATATTCTTTCAGGTCCCCTGAAGTTTTGGTATATGGCCTGCTCACTTAAGACATGCACCAGCATAGCTTTCCCACCCATTACATTCCTACTTCCTGCTGTATCTAGTGTGACAATGCTAAAAACATTTGTATTTATCTTTCTGGAATACATACTCGGTTTCTGTAAGTTGTATTTTCCTTTTATGTTGCATAGTCTCTTAGTAAGCTACATAAATCAGAGTAAGGCAAGCGCTAACACTAATGTGCACTGCTGTAGGTGTTTCTAGCCAGTTTTCATCCAAGTTCTGATTCAGACTAGCATGCTTTAGGTTTGTGATGCCTAATAAGATTACAGCACAGGGTGGTATAGCTGCAGGCAGAAAATTCTGCTTGCCAAATCATTTTCCTTCATAGCCAGTTCATAAATTAATGTAGGGCCCTGAGACACCCTGATTGTATGTATGCCTTAAAGTAGGTCCGTCCTCAGTCAAGTGCTTTTCCTTCCAGCCAGTAGTTTCTCTGAAATGATGCCAAGCCTTGGTTGGATATTGCTTCAATGCTCCCACCCTCTCAGTGTGATAATTAATACGACTTTATGGCTGAGGTGTTGCTCCACTTCCATTAATAATACTCATTATTCCAGGGTATTTAAATTTGGTTATAAAAATTAACTCTAGCGGTGGAAGTTGGTGTGGTGGTTTATTTTAATGGCTAATGGTTTCTATCTAATTTTTCATTCAAAAGAAAAATCTTCCTTTTATAAGGAAATTTGTGTCACTTTTCAGCATTGGAGCAAATTCCCAAATTCTTTGTATAATGTTGGATTTCTAATTGATTTGTTATCATCCTGTGATGTCTGTCTTAAACCCAAAGCTTCTCAAGTAGCTTATGTTTAGTATTATGTGCATTGCAACTGTTGGAATCCTAGGACATTTGAAATGAAGAGCAAAAAAAACAAATGTTGTTTATTCTTCTATATGAAATTCTCTTCTTTAACAGATAGCAGTTTGTATAGGCTACTCACTGTATTGCATTGGCTGATAATAAGGCACCACGTATTTGTATTTTCACAGGTGTTTTATTTTATTATTGTAGATCTACTAGAAGAGACCCAAAGAAAAGAAGAAGAAGTGGAATCGCTACAGGTAAAATAAATTCTCCAATCAAGTTATTATCTGTAGAATTGAAACATTTTTCCCCTCTGTTCTCCTTTATTATTGTAATATTGAGATTACTACAGAAAGTGGGGTAAAAAATACTGTCAGAACTTTAAAGATAAGGTTGAATTTTGCTTCCTTCAGATGTCTTTGAGATTACCTATAATGTAAGGTAGAGAGCCAAGTCAGCCTCTAGATTATTTTTGAGAGTAACCCTTATTATTTGATGTAGTATAAAGATAACTTCATCAGTAGAAAACAAAGATAGTGAAGTCATCTGGGCAGAACATGGCCAATGAATGAGCTTAAATCCATGCAGTCTGCATTTCCAACTGAAAGTCAAATGTATTCTGTCTGCCTCATGGCTGTCATCTACTTGTGGCCAACCAGGAATGTTAAGCTTATATGCAGTTGAACATTTACCTGGGATAGCTTCACACTTTGCCCTGGAAGTAGGCATTTTTCTTGGGAAATAGTATTTTGAAAGATTTGGCTAGAATTTTAATTGACATTTTTTTCATGGTATGAGCGATTGATGTGAAGTTGGTATCTGGCAGAAATTCTCTCTCTTTTTTTTTTTTTTTTCACATTGGGCTAACTTCCGAATGGGTAACTCAAGTGTCTGTCTTTATTAGGGGAAACATAATCAGTTATACTCACCTGACAGAACCAATTCACATAATGTCATGCTGGAGATTAAGAACAGTAAATCCTTTAGACATTTAAAGTTCTTTGTGGGCCTGGAACTGTAAAGCTGAGCTAGACACTGATACAGTGAACTGGCTTGAGTGCTTGGAGGATGAAAATGTTTACTTTTAGTAAATGAATAAAGGGTCAAGTAAAGTCAGAAGAACAAGAGGAATATTTTATGATTGAAAATTTTATATTTGGTGGTGTATCCACAAAGAAAATGTTACATAATTCATGTGAAAATGCAGAGGTAGCACAGTTCTGTGTATGTCTAACCATGGTGACAGTAATTTCTTACTAACTACTGCAAATTCTGTTTAGCATCTTGTGTTATATTCATGTATAAAAAGGAAGTATTCTAATTGATCCGTTGTGAAGCTAGGAAAAATCTCAAGTGTGCACTGCCCCTCCAAATCTCTGTGAAGTTAATATTATCAGTGCTTATAAAAAAACAAAATCATATGTGTACTTACTGTGTATATTGAGAAGAGAACAAACTAGTTTTGCCATATAATTTTATTTTTTGAGAAGAATAAAAAATAGTAAAAAGAATTAGAACAATACAGAATTTCACTAAACAAAGTAATAGGAAGTCAACAATTGTTATTTTACATAATGTTGTCTTCCATTGAGTTGTTTAGATTACCAGATATAATTATGCAGAGCTGATTTTGGAAGGTTTGAGAGATTAAAAAGGAGAAGAAAAAAAAAAAACATTTAAGCATTAACTGCTCCTTTCAGTAGACCAGAAGACATCAGCAATATAGTTATCCAAGCTATTCTGTATATATAGATAGATAATGCCTTTTTTTACTTCCTTTCTTTTATCCTTTTCTTCATCCCAGTTCCTTCCCCTTAAACTGATTGTTTCCCTTTCACAGTATCTACCATACCTTTCAGATTTTATTCTTTCAGATTCCTACACAAGTGAGACAATATGATGTTTGCATATGTAGGTCTGATTTATTTCACTTACAAGTATGGCCTCTAGTTGTGTTCATTTACAAGTTTATCTTTCTCTATAGCTAAGTAACACTCCATTGTGTAAAAACACCACATCTTTTTTATCCATTCCTCAGTTGATGGGCATTTACATTGTTTTCAAGATTTAACTATGACAAATTGTGCTGCTGTATACAAGCATGCACATATATTGCTGTGGTATGGTGTTTTCAGTTCTTCTGGGAAAATAACCGGGAAAGGAATAGCTGGGTTGAATGGAACATCCAATCCTAGCTCTTTGAAGAACTTCCGCACTGATTCCCATACTGGTTGCACCAGTCTGCCCTACAGTGGAAAGGAGTTCCTCTCCAGCATTTGTTACTGCTTGTCTTCTTTAGAACATTTTGATTATGTGTTGTGATTACCATTGGGCCTAGAGGACTATGTGTAGATGTGTTTTTTGACTATGTATCTACCCTTTTGAAATGGCAATATAGCTAGATTAGACTTTATTTCCCTCACAATACAAATGTTGTAGTCAGCAATTCCATGAAATTTAATATCCTATTTTACTTCTCAAATGTTTATTAAATATTGGCAGCATTTTCTACCCATGTATCTACTTAGTTTCATAGAACACAGCAGCTAACTAGCCATAGTTGTTTATAGATGTAGAATGTACAATGTGATGTCCTACAGAAAAAGAGTGAAATGTTGGCACTTTGTAGTGGTGGTCTGCACCTAATACTAACACTCTTGTAATACACACAACTGATACTTTTTAGAGAAACAGAAGTTCAGAGACACTCAAAAAAAAAAAAAAAAAGACTTTATTATTAAAATGTAGGGGAGAAATTCGTGAAAAAATTTGAGTTTATTTAGCATATAGGTCCTACATTCAAATATAAATAGAATAGGTGATAGTTTGGAGAGAACTATTAGTTAGTTTGAATTCCATTTTTTTTGTACTGGAAATGAGGGCCTCGCATTTGCCAGGCAGGCACTGTGCTGCTTAGCCATATCACTGAATTCTTGGAATAATACAAAGTATGGGGAGAGAGAGAAAACAAAATCTTTTTTAAAAAAATGATTACAATAGAGATTGGAGGTTAACAACCTTGAGTTTTAAGTCTTAGCTCGGTTTCTGATTCACTGGGTAACCTTGGGTTACTCAATTAACTTTGTAGTGCCTGTTTTTCACCTGTAATATAAAATCATAAAACTGTCTTCTAGAAGTCTTTAGTGTATATTAGATTATCCCAGAAGGGAGAGCTAAATATTTAATTCTAATTTGCAGTGTTAGCAAATCCTCATGTATCCAAATTGGGGTCTATTTTATTTACTCATTATCATCTTGTAATTATGTAGAACAGACATTCAGCATTTAATGTCATTCTCCTTAAGGAGAGTAGGTGATATATTACTTTCCCCCTAAACCTCTGTCAGTTTCCTGTAATAAAAAGTCATAGGTACTTTATTTACCCCAAACCCTTCCCAGTTTTCTGTAATGAAAGTCCTGCTTATTCACTGAACAAATATTGATTGAGCAATAACATTGTTCATGGCAGTGCACTGGGTGCTAAGGACCCACACTGTGGAGCCTGTGTTGCTTCTCTCCCTCTATACCACAGTTAGTGATAAAGACTATTTACAGTACAGTGCTGAAAATTATATTAGAGAGACTATAAATTACTGAGAAAACGTGTAAGAACATAGTCCTTGTTTGTTGACAGTAGAAGCAGGTTTAATGGAAGGGAAGTAAGATCAAGTTGAAGATGGCTAGGTAGAGCTGGGATATGGTGGCAGTCCGAGACTACCCTAAGAAAGCCAGTGTCTAACTAATAACTAGCACTTATCTCCGGATGTTGGCATGAGGCTAAGAAAAGTTTTAGGTGCTGGAAAGGATATAGGAAGGATCATATGAAAAAATTCATATTTCAAGAAATAGGAAAGAAGTTCATTATGGTAGAATATAATTTCTGTGTAGAAGCAAGTCAGAATTTGTAAAGTCTGCAGAGGTTTGAACAATGCCATTAAGGACTCTGGATTTTAGTATATGTGAAACCAGAGAGACAATTTATGCAAAGGAACAATATGGTCAAATCTGTATTTCAAATATGTAACTGGCTATGAAGTTGAAAATGCCATAGTACTTAAGTTCATGAAGTTAATTTGTTCTATGATTCTGGGAAAAATGGCCATGTTTGTGTTTGTCTGTGGATAATGGCAGCTGCCATGTTTGTCTCCTGATGCAGTTTACAAACAACAAAAAAAAACTTTGCCAAATGCTTTTGTTTGAGAACCAAATTGTTTGCAAATAAAAGTATTCATGAACAGATTATCTTAGAAGCCAGGTAGATCAATTAAGGAATTTGTGAGGATCTTAGCAAGAGATTGTGGTACCCAGGATTATGTGACAGAAGGAGCCCTAGAAAGGAGTGTTACAAAAAACAGTGGAACTTTGAGATCAGAAATAAAAGTTTAGTTAGGAATGATGTTGGGGATTCCTGATTAGACAATGGCATGAGTGGCTGTGGTAATCAGTGGAGGGAGAAGTTGAGTAGTTCAGTTTTTGGTATTTTGAAAAACCCAGGTGCACTGTGATAGAGTAGGTTGGCAAGCTTCCTGTAAGACTGCCACATCCAGGGCTTTGAGGATGGTGTGCACATTGTGATATCAGCATGTATGGTATCCATAGGACGGAGATGATGGTAACAGTCACAGGAGCAAAAGAACACTCAGAACTATGTGGAACTATACAAAGTGAAAGCCTAGGCCAGAAACCTAGCAGGCATGAACACTTACTTAATACACTGGGGTCCATGCCGTGCAAGGCTGGCTAAGACAGAAAAGCGAGCACATAATGTTATGAAGCTTGGTAAAAAGAATATTTCAAGGGGAAAATATGAGAATGGAAGGAATATTTGTTACATTCTACATCTTTTAGTTATGCATTTTGATAGCAACGTAAAACCTTGCCATCCAGTGAGATGTAATTTCCTATACCTATGAGGCAACTCTCATGTCCTCTGTTTTTGCAGATATCACTACTTAGCTCCATGACTTAGCGCACAGTAGGCATTCAGTACATTTCAGTGGGCTGAACAAATGAATGCCACCTCACTAGTCTTCGTTTAACACCCATTCCTGCATCTTGTCAAGGCTCATTCATTTCAAAGTAATACTTCTTGATGGCTTAGACTTCACTTCTTGAAAAAAAATTGCAAGAGATACCCAAGCACTTATCATTCAACACTTCTCTCTCTCCCTCTGTTCTCTGTTTTTCTTGTTTCTCCCCTCCTCCTTTTATCCCCTCCTTCTTTGACTATAGTCTTGACACAGTGATCAATAAGTGAGTCATTTGGTGTGAGTGGTCAAGACCAGTGGAAAGGATGAAATGCCAAGGAACAGGGAGTAGGCAGAAAGACAAAAGAATGTTTCTGTCTTCTAAGGATTCACATGGTGGAGACAAATAGACCTAACAGTAGTTATTATAATGCAGCAGTACAGTTGTAATTACAAGAATTCTTCAGTAGAGCTTAACATTGTCTAGCTCGTGTGTGTGTGTGTGTGTGTGTATGTGATTCATTTGCAGTTACAATGTGTGCTGCTCTTCTTAAAAACTAAGTATTGTCTTTGACTGTGAATGTGTACTGTAGTATCAGAGCTCTATTTTCAGAAGGATGTATGATACATTGGAACAAATTCCTTTTTTCAGTCCTCTCAAGATCAGCTAAAACATTTAAAATAGACACAAAAGGTAATCTGTTTTTCCTCAACTTTTTGGAGTACATTTGATGACTTGACACCTTACTTGTGATCGCTGGTAGTACATAGATGCTGTTCTTGCATTAACTTTTAGTTTTTAAATTCCTATACCATTCTTCATGATTAATTTGTCACAGACTTTATGTTTTGCCTTCATGTTGCTTTGAAAACCTCCAAATGCAAAGCACTAAAAAGAGGTCCTGATGGATGAAGAAAAGCCTCAGCACGAAACCTTTAAATGTCACTGAACATGGGCTAGGGAGATAGCTCAGCAGTCCAACAGCCTGCCTGGCACATGTAAGGACCCAGATTTGATCCTCCATACCATATGTCATACTGGCTCCACCTCTGGGTGCACTGAGCCCACCACTGAGTCTGGGTGTGGTAGGGCATACCTGTATTGCAAGTATTTCAACACACATTCTTTGATATCACTAAACATTTCATTAAGTGCATAAATCTTTTGTTTTCATTTTTAAAATGGGGTTATATTATTTTATAAAGTAAAATGTTGTTTTTGAGATAGTCCAGAAGCTGTGTCCTGCATTATATTAAGTGACATTAGTGACATGCTATTTTTGATGTGAGCCATTATTACATTTAACTTATCTTATTAGTTGGCTTTTTAAAATGTAGTCTGGAACCTTCTGTTTGAAGAATTGGATCATTACTTTTTTGAACTACTTTAGGGTTGGAGAGACAATATTCAGTTTTGTATTTGTCGCCTGAGCAGTGCTGAGACAAAACACTTAAAATGTACAGGAAGAAGAAAATATTTTTCCCCACTGCTATTTAAAGTTACTTAGGGAATTTTCTATAGCATTACAGCTTTTTAATGAAAATAAGAGAAACTGAGGTTTTCTAGGGGTTTGTGGGAACAGTCCTAATAAATACTAATCTAGGGTTATTATAATAGAGAATGCCAGTTGCTACATGCATTGGTATATACATTGTTATAGATAAACTGAACCAGGAAAACTGCTACACAATGGGATTGATATGAAGCAAATAAATTTTCCTGGCAGAGGCCAACAGGTCAGCACATTCACATCACAGTGGACCCAGGAGGTGGGATTCCTCCTAACAGACAACCCTGGGCAAAAAGAGCTAGGGACAGACCAGTGGCATTTAAATATCCATGGTTTGCTGCCAGTCATTTAAAGGACATTTTTTGTGAGAACCTGTTTGAAATACATAATGCTTAACATTTTTCATGGGGAGTTCGTACAGGTATATAATATATTATAATTTTGTTTTCATTCCTTTTCCTTCATTTCCCTCCCCTTTGGTTCCTCTCCTCCCTATCTTCATCTCTTGGGCCATTTCTCTTTTGAAAGAAGCTCTGTTTCCCTGTTTCTTACTATCATTTATTTTGTTCTTTGTTGATATTTTGGGTTACTCATTGTTACAGTTTGTGTCTAGTTGTTGCCCCAAAGCCTGATAAAGTCATGGGGTGGGAACTTCTAGAGTTTGAGATTGACTTGTGGTCCCCTGGGATTATGGGTGATTCACTGGAATTATAGGTCTTAGTACTTCTGGGATTATGGGTGTGAATGTTACACCCAACTTGGGCTGATAGCCTGAATGTAATGTCAGAGAGACAAAGATAGACTCTCTCTGTTGCCATTGTTGCTGTTCCACCACCATGAACTGGATGTTTCTCTGCCATGTGCCAGTCTGTCTTGGGGCTAGCTGAGTATGGACTGAAACTTCAAGTAACTGTGAGCTAAATAAACCTTTCCTTCCTTCATTTTGGGTGCTGGGTATTTGTCCTAGCAACGAGAGAAGAGTAACTGAGATACTCATTTAAAGGAAACCATGCAATATTTAAGGTTGTGTTTCTGATAGCGGTGCAGTTGTAAGACAGCTGAGAATTCCGTCAGACTTATTGCAGAAGAGAAAGCCTGGAGAAATGGGATGTGGTGAACTTCACTTAGGTGGCCAGAGGAATCTAAGTAATTCCCTAAAAATTCTGGTGTTCTTAGAGATGCTAAGCTCATTTTTAAAAGTCTTCATTTGAATATATTTGTAATTCGGGATTAACTATTTATAGTTGTTTTAAACCACAAGGTATTCAGTATCTTGCTCATCCCTGAGATGGCCTGCAATAGTTATAGTGGTGCATCTGTAGTCATGCAGACCTATTTATTCAACCCAAAATGCAGTTAGTTAGAGCAAAGGCAAATTACTATATATTTTCTCTGTGTTCTGAGATATGATTAAAAATGATTGTTCTAAGCCATGACGTAAACACACATAAAATTAGTGATTTGAGGAAATGAAAGAGTGAGTAACCTTTCACTACTTTCAGAGGAAAATGACTTAATGTTTCATTAAAATGTCTATATTCTCAAAAGATGGAGAAAGCTTGTCAAACCATAAACTTGGTGTGAAAGCTCTGTAGAGATAAAGCATTAGCAGGAGTAAGGCTAGGTCTCATCCAGTTAGATTTCTGCAGTTCAATTTACTACCTCAAGAGGCCTCAGGAGAGCAGAACACCCTGCTCGGTAAAATGGATTCTGCTTGAAATTTTGTGATCATTAGCTTTTATCATCATTTTCCCTGAAGTTTGCAACTTAATTTTAGTTCCAAATTTATGACAGAATAAAGCTTGAAAATAAAATACCCCAAGAGAAATCTTCTTGTGTCTGAATATGTGGAAGTTGACTGACTTGGTTGTTTTCCTTTGAGAATAAAATAAATATAAAAACATGTCTGGATCTGTTTATCCAACAGGATGAAAAGCAAAAGTCTTCAGGACTCAGCAGTGTCCTTCTAAGATATGCTTCTTAACACACACACACACACACACACACACACACACACACACACACACACACCCCATTTGGAAACATTTACAACTGCAAAGCTAAAGCATAGCTTTTAGGAGCCCAAGCTTTTCCCTGGGGCAGAAATTATAGTAAAAATTTGATGGAGAAGATGATATTTGTTACACTAATGTTATAAATTGTTCAAGGTAGAAGATTCTTTTGTGTCTTCATCCAACATGTACTTAGGATTCACTTTATGAAAGGCTACCCATACAGAAAGTACCCTATTACACCCCAACCACTGCCCTTGTTTTGGCTCCATGAGTACCTGGGCTGATGGGAATATCAGCTTATATTTTCCTGCAAACAAGTAAAATAAAATAAACCCCAGAACCTTATGGTCTTCCACAGTGATGAAGCTCATCAGGGAATCTCCATCAGTCCACAGTGCACAGTCCCCTTGCAACTTGGAGCAATTTCAGTTGAGTTGTCCAATTAATAATGCCTTCAAGACTATTTTTCTTTCTTTTTATCTTCATTTATTTATTGGATACAGAGTCTCAGTGAACTGGTCAGACTTGTAGTGATCTTTCTGGTTCAGCCTCCCAGCATAGGTGTGTACCACCATACCTGGTTTCAGGGCCACCTCGGCTTGCCCAGGATTCCTGGGATTGAACTCAGGTTCTTATACTTGCCAGATAGGCACTTAGACTGCAGAGTTATCTCCCCAGCCCAAACCATTTTTCATAAAGCATTACTGCTTATGTTCTTATCATATAACCAGTTACCCCTCATACTTTTTTTTTTTTTTTGTCTTTTTGAGACAGGGTCTCACTATGCAGTTGGGGCTGGCCTTGAGCTCACTTTTGTAGCCCAGGCTGGTCTCGAACTTGCACCGATCCTCCTGCCTCAGCCTCCCGAGTGCTGGAATTACAGGTGTGCGCCACCACGCCTGGCTACCCCACATACTTTGACCAAATGGCCATGTTAATCTATATTGTATTCCACCTACTGGTAGCAATGACAGTTGTGAAAAGCAAATATACATAATAGCCATAGTGAGCAACAAATTGGGAAACAAATAACAATAGTATCTTTTAGGTTAAAATACATTTTGGAAGCCTGGGAAATAGCTCAGCGGTATAGTGCTCCCCTGGAAAGCTTCAGCGTCCTGAGTTCAATTTCTACCACTGAAAAAGAAAAAAGAATACAAAACTTTTAAGATTTGTCTTAAGACAAATCTCCAAGTTTCTAAGTATTTGCAGAACATTATGGAAATAAACTGTTGTTTTTTTTAGGTATATCTCCCCTCCCAATCTCTACTTGATTTTCTACAGTACAGAGAAGTACTGTAGAGGATTTCCTTAACTTACCATCTTGAAAATTCACATTTTGTTTCAGTTATTAACAAATACCTAATTAGCATTTTTGTAACTGTTAATCAAGACTGATCTTAACTTATCCCAAAGGGTAATAATCTGAAGAGAAAGAAAACAAAATCACCTAAGTGGTGTGAATAATGTCAGTAGCTACAGAGAAATTCCTTGTGCCCTGTACTGTGCTGGTTTTGTAAATCTATATCCTTTCCTCCCAGAAATGCTGTTAGGTGGATACTGTTGTTCTCATTTTATAATAAGGACATGAAGCCTTGCTCAGCCACTGAGTGGCATTGCTGGGATTTGGTATCTGCACTACAATTATATGCTCAAGAACATCGGAGAACAGAATTTCCAAACTGCTTCCCTCCATGGGTTAGGTTCCTGGATTTGCTTTCTTTCAAGTTCGTCATTTCATTATGATTAATATTAATCATGCAATATAGAAAAATACTGACACGTTGCCTCCTCAAAATAAAACTATAATAAACTACGTAATTTTTAGAATATATCAGGTGTTATTGGAGACTTAAGAATGGCCAAGCTTGTTACTGCCTTTCTAGAACTTGAAAATTACTTTATGTACAGACCCTTAGACTCTAATATACAATTAGAACAATGTCAAATAAATTTAGCTACTAGCAGTGAGGACGATTTTAATTCCTGGTGTGAGCTTATGAACAATCCAGTAACCCCAAACACTTCTAGGAAGGAGAAGGGATCATTTTTCTTTTTCCATTCTGCACCTTTTCTTTTTGCTTATTCATCATGTTTTAAATAAACAGCTTGAAGAAAGTTGTTATTAAAGCCCTCCTCAGGCTTCTTCGATTTCAGTTTTAAACCCAGTTCAAAATATTCTGGCAAAAATTAAAGGCAACATTAGAAGGTTTCCATAAATGTTAAATCAAGCAAAAAAAAAGTGATAAAACCAAAATGAGTGAAAAAATGACTAATAAGCATTTCCTTCTATATTTTTGTCTTTTTTTGTAATCATAATTGATGAATATTTTGTTTAAAAAAAACCAGTTGACTCAAAAATGACCTCCTGTTGTAGTTTCTACATTACAGTCTAAATGTAACTTATTAAAATTTCATTATTTATTTTAAAAGTGTAAGGCATTCTAGCACAGTAGTAAATAAAATGTAATACATTAATATTTCCCATTTGCTTATAACATGAAGTAAACAATGGTACCTACCAGAGAGTCCATGCCTTTATTTGCTGGGTATAATTAAAGGTCATAGTCCTCACTCTCATTCTCAGAAAAGAACTAATCCATTGGTCATTTGTAAAACAGGAGTAGAAGGAAATTAGTCCTTTGTAAGCTCTCTAGTAAATATGAAATCCTGCAGTCTACATCTAAAAAAACTGGGAGACCAGCACTATGGTGATGGTATCAGCTAGCTACACAGTTGTCCCAGCTACTTATTAGACTTCTGCTATCTGTATCCTTTCTTCTATTTTCTTCCTGGTATTTACATGTACTATAGCTGGCATAGAGTTTAACCTCAAAGAAGGTGAAATTACAACTTACTTACGAAAGGCATATGACAAAATATAATGACTATCATATAGTGAAATAAATACAAAAATTCATACAAATACTTTTTTATTGGAATGTTAAATTTTATGGTGGTATTGTGCATTAAACTGTTACCTGATTTCCATATAAAGCAAGATTCTGGAATGATGTATTAGAATATATTTAGAATATTTTAAAGAAAGTCCCAGGATAATTTTTCCTATGTAACCCTTAGACTGCATCATGCAAAAACACAAAATAGATTTTGCGGTAAGAATAAAACATACATTGTGTAATAAAATTGCACTATTGGCAAATGGTATTGTGAAAGCTATTTTTGAGGGGCTATGGGACCATTAATTTGTGTTTAAGAGTTACTAGAGACCCCTTTAAGTCATATGGACCTGAGTTACATAATCATGATGAGCCTTTAGAATCTTTTTTCTGACTTTGAATGAAATTAATCTCCCACCAATGAATTTTTGTTGTACTTATCAGCACTTGATAAGAGTACCAATAACATTTTTGACAATAATATATATTTTTCTTTTTGTCTTTTTGAGACAGGGTCTCACTATGCAGCTCAGGCTGGCCTTCAGCTCACTTTTGTAGCCCAGGCTGGTTTTGAACTTATGCTGATCCTCCTCCCTCAGCCTCCTAAGTGCTTGGATTACAGACATGAGCCACCACACCTGGCTGGCAATAATATTTTTAATAAATAGTGTTGATATAAGTTATGACACTGGTAAATTAAAGAGATGTTTTCAGAAACGACAGTGCAAATACTAGCATCCTTTTTATTTTGGATATGAAATAATTCTTTGCTGTACCAAGATATTTTCATTACTACTCCCACTCCATGATGCTTTTCTCCAGTTTTCTCAATGGCTGATGCATTTCCATCCTTTAGGGTTCATCTTAACTCTTACATGTTGATGAGGACTTAACCTGACCAGCTTTCCTAGAGTAACCTTCCACCCTCATCCTTAGACACAGTTCATGGGTGTCTTATTTGTGTTTTTCTCTTGCCCTTTGCAATATAAGCTCTTAACATTTCATTTGATCTACAAAGGAGGTTCATGTATAACACAGTGCCTCACTCAGTAAATGTGAATGAATGAATGAGTGAATGCACTGCAAAAATAAGAATAAGGGAGAGAGAGGAAAGGAGAGGAAAGAGGAAATAAGGAAAGGCCCTGAAAGGCATGGAGTAAGGTTTGATAAAAGTAATAAATGACCAGAAAGAGGGAAAGAGTGAGGGTTGGGGGGATTGGAAGGAGTCCCTCTCTCCCCTCTCTCCCTTTTGACCTGGTCTGTCTGTCACGTTATCTGTTCCAGAAACCTATGGAGTTTTCTTTTTTCAAGTGATCTCTGAGAGACAAAAATGGTGAGACAATTTTTATAAAGCAGCAATGCAGGAAGAATTGGAGCCACCATACTTTCTGTAAAGGGCCTGATTCTTGTATTCTCAGCCAGTCTTCTGCTGTCCTATAACAGCCTGACTCTGTGTTACAGAATGAAAACAGCAATAGACCATACATAAGCAAATAATCAGACTGTGTTCCAATAAAGCTTTATTCCTAGACCCTGAAATTTGGATTTCATATGATTTTTACATTATAAAATATTATTCTTAGATTGATTTTGTTCAACCAAGTTAAACTATAAAGATCATTTTAAATTCATGGTCCTGTAAAAATAGGTTGTTGGCTGGACTTGGTCCATCTATTTTTTAAAAAGTTTCTGTTTTACAAGATGAACTGGCATAGGGGGAGTCCAAGAATAAATTTTTGAGTTCTACAGAGAATAAATTTCTGTTGGTACAATTTAGAATAATTTGGCAGAGGAAAAGAAAGCATAATTTTGTCTTTCTTAAACTTTGCAGTCATGTAGCACCAGTCCTTAATTATCCAGGGGTAAGGTTGTGAGTTCTGAGTTGCTTTTAATACTGGTTACAAGTGCTCAGGTACAGCTGGTATCAAGATATTATTTTATTTTATGTAGTCTTTCATTTCTTTAGACCTTGGAATTTAGGATCAGTTAGCTCTAGGATGATTTTGTGAAAGCAAAACAGTTGAAGACACTTTGAATTAAATTTCTAGTATAAGAACTCAAAAGAAGAAATAAAAAATGGAAACACATAACACAACTACATGGAAATCAAGAACTTGAGGATTAAACAGTGAACAGACAGCAAGCAGAAAAGTTAGGAAACATGGCCGGGGCAAAACTATGCACTATGTATGCAAGGTAATTTAGACAGTGGTCCTAAGAATCTCCCAAAAGATTTTGAAACTAGCAGTTAACTGGTAGAATTCTCACTCTGACTAACTATATATGCTGATATTAATGAACAAGCAACTACATTGAGGATAGCAATGTTTAATACTAAAGTCATGCGTGGAATGCCTGACATTCTGGTCTTTTATAATGTCATATTAATTATTGAAATATTCTCTCAGGTAAATGTTTGTTTTAAAAAATAAGGGTAATAAAAGAGAATAAGAGACAAGGAAAATATGCCGTAGAATTGACCTTTATTCTGTATAATCCTGAGAAGCAGAATGTTTTAAATTTCATGTACTGATTTCTCTAAAATTCGTGGACTTAATGTGGGTAAAGAATAACTTGGGAAGGCATTTTAAGAACAATATATAGTGATTTTTTTCTCAGTAAGAAATTTAAAAATCAGTTTGAAATTGCTATATTCTTATTAGTTTTGTTTTTATAGCTATCACTATTTCCAGAACTTCCACTTACTTTGAGATAATAGAGCTTTCCAACTCTTTCATAACTCACCTCTCTCTTAAACAGCCGCATCTACTGTTTAAACTTCCATCCTGGGAAGACGGTAGTCAGACTCCAGTGAAAAATCAGAATGAAGCTCAATTTGAAGAAAAAGCAGTTAAGTATTTCATAGCGAGGAATATTTAGGATATTTGGAACTTAGTCAAATTCTGCTTTATTTTGAGGCATACAAGGTAAGCTAGCTTATAATTACGTGTTCCAGGAACACATCTAAAGACTTTTGGATTTTTTTTTTCCTTTAGATTTCTTAGTTTGTCTCTGTTTATCAGAAGGCATACAATCTGAGCTTAGTTTTAAATCCTTGAAATCACCTTGTCCTTCCCTATCTATGCATGAATTTTAGGAACTAGAGATTAATAATATAGTGTTTATTTAAATTGAACTGAATTCGCAGTCAAGAAAAATCTAATGGAAGCCAGCCAAGTACATTATTTTAAAACTTTGTATTTACACATTGATTATCCTTATCAGCAGCCCTGTGGTGTAGAACACTAAGATAACTGTACACGGAAGCACATGGAGAGAACATGGCAGTGAAGGATGAGACAGTGCCAACATTATGCTCCGTGTAGTCTCTGAAAAGTATTGTGTGAGGCTGCATATAGATGATTGTCCGGGGAAAAGCATTATTTCTGGAGATGGACCCTTTGCTTCTACCGTTTAATCGCCTGGCTGTGTGACAAGCTTGATAGTCAGAGAGATATGCTATAATTCCATATTTAAAAGAAAGACTACTGGGCCAGAGTATTTCATAGTTTTCCGTGTGTGTTTGTATATGTGTGTTTTGTTTGTTTGAGGGGTTTTGTGTATGCATTTTTCACCAAGAAGCCAAAGTGGCATGTGCCGTTGAGGGGAAAAAGGCTAACAACCTCAGCGTAGACTAGCAATGTTTAGGGGCTGTCAGATACACACCCCTTTGTGTATCTGGAAGTGGGAGCATATCCTGTTCTCCAGAAATCCTGACTCAACTCAGTCATGAATTATTCCATAATCCCCACTGCAGTATTGGTATGTTTGTGTAGGAGTTCACAACATATTTCCTAAATATATGACTCACAGCTGGACACATGTTCTACTTTTTGAAATGTAAATCTTTGAAAAAACTATATGATGTATTGGTTTCTGTGTTCCAGGCATTTTTTACTGCTACTTACCTCCTATTCCCATAAATATTTTTCAAAACAGTCAGTCTTAGAAGTTATATTGATATCATTTACATTGCCTCTGATCACCATTGTAGTCTTCATTTTATCTGCAAATAAGTATTCAGTTGTTTTCTAATCTAGGTGTCACACACTGAAGAAATGCTTCTGTTACTTGCTACTAGCAATTTCACTGTGGAAGCAGGCAGTCTCAAGAGAAAGATAATTTTATGTCTTTTGCTGTATATTTTGTTTGTAGTCCCATTCTGTAGTCACACACCTACGTGTACACTGTGTAGGAAGAACCATGGCATGATTGATTGTAAACAACAAAACCATCCCATTGCTTTGCAATCTGAAGTACAAAGTAAATATCAGAGTTTTAATTGTAGTTTCATAGTGTTTTAGGAAAACTCTCTATTTCTCCTTTCAAGTTGTTCTTTCCAGACTGAGATCTGTTGAGACAAAAGCAGTGGAGCCATGCTCACCCAGTTTGCATTTCCTATCCCATAACCCTGCACACATAGCCTACTTCTGCATACAAATCATATCCTACTTCAATATAGGCACAGGCACAGCCTTCGTTAAACATTGTCACACTCGAGCTTGATGGTCAGTGACAGTCTTTTAATAAACAAAACCACAAATGCAAATGCCAGTCTGAGAATTCAGGAGAAGAATCCACAGAGGAACTCCTTCTGTACCTTACTTATCTGTCACAGCAGTGGTGAATCTGTTATAGAGGAAATACTGAAAGTGGATAAGGTACTGTGAGCCTGTCTTTAAAAACTGTAATTGTTTGTGCTTCTAGTTGTCCCAGGGAACACACAGTGAGAACTGGTACCAAATATTATCAGATACCTTCTGTAGGCTCAACCCGTGATGTATCCCATTAAACTGACTTTTCTTGGTAACTCAGAATGTTGAGAGTTTTATGGATGACTGTTTAACACAAAATCTTGATTCTTTTTGTTTTTTCTTCAATATTTCGTTAAGTGGAGGCAAGTAAAAGGGTACCTAAGCAGCTAGCGAATTGAGTTTTAAAGCACTGATGATAGATATGCATTGGTGAGTAAATTAAATACTGAATGGCTACACTAACGCAAGCTACACTAATACAAATCATCCTAAAGCTTTTTAAAGTCAAGAATAACTATTAATAGATACTAATGAAATCTCTTATATTGATGATTTTAGTATATTCAGAGGCAGTTTATGCCATTTTAATGGTTTTATAACATTGCTACATTGAGAGTGCAATTTTTTGCATTATTATTATTATTATTATTATTGTTATTATTATTATATTTAGGACAGGGTCTATAGAGTCAACAGGCTCTCACTATGCAGATTGGACTCATAGTGATTCTCTTTTTTTTGGCCTCCCAAGTGCTGAGATTACAGGTGCATGTCACCACTCCCAGTCTCATTGGGCTGGTCTGGTGCTGCTTGTGGAGCTGGGAATTGAACTGCACCTGACTTTACTTGCCCACAAAGTGCTTTAAACAACTGAGCTCTCTGGCAAGCTCGTTTAATTTGTTTTTAACTACTACACAAAATGCTTATTTTTTATTGATAGTCAATGAAGTCTGTCTTTTCACTACCTTTAAGTTTGGGAATAATTCTATTTGAAATTATTTCTATGTCCTTTAATTATTACAAAATGACTAGCAAAGTATTAAGTGTAATGGAATGCCATGGTGAAATGCCCAGAAGAAAGCATATTCATGCTATTTGTCTTGGATTCTACACCCTTCATGTGAGAAGTGGCAGGTGAAGTGTGAGTGTGGGTTGCAGAGTTGACATTGACAGAAGAAGACCTTGCAGTGTTCCCTTTGGTTGAACCTGAGTACATTTTTCTTCCAGAGTAGAAGCTTTGTGCTTTCAGAACAGCATGGGAAGAAGTCTTCACTATCAGTATTTTTGTTTGAAAAATATTTGTGTATCATGATCCGTCAAACTGAGAGATATTTTTATCTTATTTTGTAATCTAAAAGCTTCTTAGACGTGGGAAAGAGAGAAATTCTTGTTACAGTTTTTATGCTCAGGTTGTCCTTTTCATATGCTAATGATCTATTAAAAGCATTCTTGAAAAATGCTGTGTTCTTGTGATAAAGTCAGTAGGCCTATTTCAGTTCAGCTCTATTTACCAGAGGCAGAAGAATTCTGATTATTTAGACCTATAAGATTCTAATTCGCCTCATAACTGTGATGGCTGAGCCAGTATGTCTAATCGATTGATTCTGCTGAATCAAATAAAATGTAAATGATCAGGTGTTCAGATAGCAATGATCCATTTCATGCTCATTTCCTAACTAGCCTACACATATTTGCCAATCTCCAGTGATGCTAATGAATTTGCCTTGGTTGATTTCTAAGTTCTAATATATACTCCTTCATGACCAAGGAGCGAATGAGTATTTGTAGTTCAAGAGAGGTTACTAACCTAGTCATAAAAAGTTAAAACAACATTTTAATAATAGATGAGCTTTATACTTCTCCCAAAATACAATTTTCCCTACTTCATCAGTCAAGCCCACAATAAATTAAGGCATAATGTCTAGCCACAAAGTATATGTAATACTTACTGATAAGAATTAACCACCATATTAATACTCCTCTTTTTACTCAACTGTGTAGACTACATGTGCAGTCATTTAAGAGTAGACATTTACATTGTTATTTGTTGCCATTATAAATGTTAAACTTCACCTCCTTTAGAATTAAAAATAATGAAAGAAGGAATTTCTAATCATAGAAAAAAAGTGACAACAATGTAAACTTCATCCTCTCTAATTTTTTTTTTAATCAAAATGTTTGAAAGAAGTTTCTCCTTTAATTTCTACTCCCATGTAGAGTTCCATATTTGTACTTTGGCCTGGGGTGTTAAAATTTTTTTCCTTCCTTCTTACTAGTGTTATCTGGAAATACTTCATAAGGGAGAAATAAATTTGTTTAAAAATACTTTATCCATGTAATATTTTTACGTCTTATTTTATTTTTTTCTTATTTGAGAACTTTTGTTTGTTTATTTATTTATTTTTATGGCCGGCTCAGCCTGCCCTGAGGGCAGGGCTGGCACAGCATGTGGTGCTGGGGATTGAACTGCAGTCCCTGTAGCCTCCTAAGCTTTCCTAAGCAGGCGCTTTAGACCACTGAGCCATCCTGCTGGGCCCCTACATCTTATTTTAGGTACTTGTATTTCGAGAAAAGAATTTGGAAAGCCTTATGGGAAGGCTTCAGAGTCTGCACTTTCTTACAAGTGTGTGCATAATTGTGTGTGTTGTATATAATACATGTTTTCCAAGTCAGACTCTTAATTAAAGTTCATGGCTATAATGGTAAGAGCCACCAATTTATAAACCAGTATGAAATATCATGATTTTTGTGATGGTTTCCTTTTTCATGGAGATTGTCTCTTCTCTGTAAGACTCCACCTCCTTTCAGTGTCCTGATCATAGTGTTCTTCTTCTTCTTTTTTTTTTTTAATGATTCTGGGGATAGAACTCAGGACCTTGCACTTGCCAGGCAAATGCTTATTGTACAGAGCTATCTCTCCACCGCTCCCCCCACCTCTTTTCTTTTTATCTTTTTGAGACAGGGTCTTTTATTATTATTATCTTTTTTTTTTTTTTTTTTTTTTTTTTTTTTTTTTTTTTTTTTTTTTTTTTTTTTTTTTTTTTTTTTTTTTTTTTTTTTTTTTTTTTTTTTTTTTAGGACTGGGGTTCAAACTCATGACCTTGCATTTGCCAGGCAGACACTTGTGCCTCAGAGCTGTTGCCCCAGCCCTCTAACCATAGTTTTCTTTCCTGGACCTAGACTAAGAAATGGAGTCCTGGGGCAAGAATGTATAGCTTTTCAAGGAAGGGAATGTTGGATCTGCAGGTGGAGTTGGAAGATAAAATCCACTGAACTGAAAGTTAAGAAAGAAAAGGAAAAAGCCCACCAATGTTCAGCTCTAGGTAGCCTAGAGGAGGCTGAAAAAGATGTGAACAATTTTGCTGTTATTGTTCATTCTAGAACACAGATGGCCAACTTTTTGATAGTGTGTCTCAGAGCCACAATATTGGTTTACATTTTTCTGCTTTATTAACAGTAACATGAAAGAAAATGTATTGATATTCTGAGATTTAAGAACATACAATAGGGGCTGGGGAGATAGCTCCATGGCACAAGTGCCTGCCTGGCGAGTACAAGGTCATGAGTTTGAACCCTGGTCCTGAAAAAAAAAAAGAAAGAAAGAATGTACAGTAGTCTAATTCTTTATATGCATATATAACTAATTGATATGTAAGAAAGATTTCAACTACAACCACTTTTTCAAAATAATTTCTTAAAATTTAAAATTACTTTCAAGCTATGAATAGTTACATTTCAATTTTAATGTGTAACTAAAACTTGAAACTTCTACAATTTAGACAAAACTTACCTAATTCATTTTAGTAGCTTGTTTCAGCTTTTTTGAAAGACAAATTGAATTATTGAAACTTAGGTCAATGAATTGAATTCTCTATTTCTCCAATTCTTTTTTTTAGAAAAAAATAATCATTTTTTAAATTATGTGTTACCTGAGTATCACTTTAGGAAAAACTAGGTTATAGACAAGAATAAGTAATTTTATTTGAATATTATTTATTATCTTTTGTTTTCTTATCAAATGTCATTTAGACCATTTGAATCTATGACCTTATAGACTGTGTACATATTTCTTTTAATGAATATTTAAATAAAACAAATACTCTTAACATGAATTATGGTATCAGTTTATATTTGCCAAAAACCACATGAGATTTAAAACAATTCTGTTTGATTTTCCTGTTTTGACATCATGTGAAGTCATCAATTTAACCAGCTCTATGTGGATTGATAAAATATGCTAACCCTAAATAAGATCATCCCAGAAACCCATGGTCCAAGGAAATCTTAAATCCCAAAGAGGGGCTGTTAATATTTTGAGCCTGATGGTTCATATAAACTACCCAAAGGCTATTGATGTTGCTGTAAGGTAGTTAATGAGGTTCTGTTCAATCTGCAGGAGATGATAATGCATTGTTGAATGCTTTTATTCCAGATGTGTCATGAATAAGAAGTCTGGTAACAACACAACAAAACTCCCTTGAGGCATCATGTGAATTTGTTGTAAAGCATTCAGATGTGACAGCACACAAGTTACCAATGAAATAGCAATTATTTTAGGAAAACTATGGGGGCAAGAATGAGGACCTCCCAAGTATGCCAAAATCATGCAGCACAACTAAACAGATTCTGTTGCTAAAAACAATCTGCTTTGGGGTGATTTTGCATAATATATTTATTGAACGTGTGCCTGCATAGCTAAATGTGAACAAGATTGAAATGCTAAACTCAGTTTCTCTAAGAATTGGAGGTCTGGTTGCAGAAGACCTCAGGGTGAGCCAGCCTCCTGCTTTACATCCAGGCGAAGCTCTGGTTCATGCTGCTCCGAGGCATTTGTAGGTAGAGCTGAGTCCCCACAGGGCCGCCAAAGACCTGGGCCAAGGCCTTTGCATTGCCCCCTTACTTCACATGGTAAGTGATTAATTTGATTAAACAAACAAAAATCCAGATACCGCAGGTTTTCTGCAGTTGTTTAGAATAATAGAAAAGAAAGCTTAAATGGCCTTGACTTTCTTAGAAAAAAATCACTTTCTATTTTTTAAATCTTTTAGACTTTCTTTCAAATTCAGAATTAAAAATCATATATATATATATATATATATATATATATATACATATATATATATATGTGTGTGTGTGTATATATATATATATATATATATATATAAAACATATGATTGTATTTGTGTGGGAAGTTCACATATGTACACAACATGCCTCAACTCTCCTTTTTTTTTCCTCTTTCTCTTTGATCCCTTCCTGCTTCCTTTGTTTGTTGGTTTTTTGGGAAACAAGGTCTGGCACATAGTGCAGGCTGGCCTTGAACTCTTGCCTCAGCTTACCAAGTGGTAGGATTATAGGTGGCCTTTTTTTTTTTTTTTTTAATTTGGAAGCTAATTCCTTTTGATGGCTGTTAGTTATGGATGCAATTGAGACTATAACTTTTAAATTGAAAATACAAAGCTGGGCGTAGTGGCTCACGTCTGTAATTCCAGCACTCGGGAGGCTGAGACAGGAGGATCAGTACAAGTTCAAGACCGGCCTGGGCTACAAACGTGAGCTCAAGGCCAGCCTGAACTGCACAGCAAGACCCTGTCTCAAAAAGAAAAAAAAAAAAACTCCAAGAAAATACAGCTCATTTTCTTGTTCACTTCGTTTTAAACAGTGTTGTCAGTGACCCCTTTTAAGACCATTTTTCTATAACCCTAGTAAGATGCTCTGTATAATAAGGCCTACTTGGGTGCCGGATTGGTTCATGTCAGGCTTTTTTTTCCTGTTTTTTTCTTGCCTTGTTTTCAGTAACAATGTATGTATTAATTTGATTGAATGAAATTATTCTTATCTGAATTTTACCTTCAAGATTACATTGTTTGCTGTCTATGTAGTGAGAAATTGTATGCTTTTGTTTTCAAATCACTAATATTATATTCAAGTTTATGTAATGTTTATATATCTCTGAAGGTAAGTTTAATACAAAAATGGTAAAATCCATTCTTTCAGTACCTAGACCTCAATTTATATTTAATGTTAAATTGAACCTTAACACCAGAAAAAGTACAGTGATTCTTTCATGGCTGTCTTCTGTTCCAGAGATCGTTTTAAGTAGTTTTCACTTTTTACAAGTTTATAATAAATACATAAAGTATTATAACACAAGGTAAATAGAAAACCTGTAAAATGAATAAACATATTTTTTATAGTTTTAGTTTTGTAATTACATATTATGCTTTATTTGCAGGGCCGTGTAAATGCATTAGAAATGGTAAGTTGGGACATTTTCTTTCTTCTTGTATTAGAATTACTACTGTCTCCTGATGTGGATTTCAGAGCACACCAAAGAAAACAGTTCCAAGAAGCGTTTCTAAAACTACTTCTAAGATTAAAGGGAGAAATGAGCTAAACTATTTTTGAAAGGTATGTAGATATAAACATTTTAAATGAGGAAAAGTGCATGTATTTAAGTGGTCACTGCTTTCTCAAGACTGATAGGCCAGAATGTAATAATTTGTAGAAAATGTAATTACATATAATGCATACTTTGTATATTCTTATATTTCACAGTTACTAGAAAGATCAATTGATAAAAAATTGAAATTAGGATGTGGTTCATACTTTGAAATCTACATATTTCAATGTTCACACTATTTTCCTTGTTTTTATCATTATCCAAGAAATAATTAAAGCCTTGTCATTATTTTTCTGAATGAGGTAACTTGTAGGAATCTACTATAAGGAAATAGTTTTTGGGGCATCGATATAAAGACTACATGCTTTCAATATTTGTTTGAAAATCATTTTTAATTAAAGAAGAAAAACAAATTTATTGTTTGTCAGTGGAGTAATAAGTAAAAGTATGAGATTTCTACCTAGTGTGCCAGAATGGTTATAGAAAAAGCTTATAAGATTAAATGAAACAAATTTTAAAAAATTATATACACTTTAATGGCAACCTGGCAGCATATAAGAAAAGAACAGGAGAGTTTGCAAAGCTAATATCTGAGTGGGGCCGGCCAGATAACTCAGTAGATTAAAGCACCTGCTTAGGCAGATGCAGGGGCCAGGGTTCGATTCCCAGCGTGCCATGCCAGCCCAGCCCCTGGGGTGTTCTGAGATAGTGAATGAGACTGGGCGTAGTGGTGCGCACCTGTAATCGCAGAGCTTGGAAGGCTGAAAACAGGAGCATTACTACGAGTCCAATCTGTGTAGTGAGACCTTGTAGCCCCTGTACTAGATACATACATACATACATACATACATACATACAATTCATGACGTAGTTACTTTCCTATTGCTAGACACAATGCTGTCCTAACAACTTTAGAGGAGCAAAGGTGTATTTTGGCTCACAGTTTGTAAGGTCTCTGTCCATAAGTGGCTAGGTCTAAGGGAGGGCTCCGTTGTGGAGGGCTGTGGCAGAGAATTACTTTTGTCTTGGCAGGAAGCAGAGAGGGATCATGGAAGAGGGAGAGAATAGAACCCTCCAGGCCACACTCGCACTGACCACCCCTAACCTGATTCACCTTCCAAATTACACTTAGCTATAAACTCATCTGTGTGCTAACCCAGGGATAGTCATCACACCCCTGTGTCCCACTTGTTTCCCCAGAGTCCTACTTGTGCAAGCATGAGGCTTCGGGGGGGACACCTTGATTTAAAAAGATGTAAATGATAGCCGGGTGCAGTGGCGCACACCTGTAATCCCAGCACTTGGGAGGCTGAGGCAGGAGGATCAGTGAGAGTTTGAGGCCAGCCTGGGCTACAAAAATGAGCTCAAGGCCAGCCTGAACTGCAGAGTGAGACCCTGTCTCAAAAAGACAAAAAATAAAATGAAATAAAATAAAATAAAAAGATGTAAATGATGATAGCTTATTAGACAGGAACTATGGTTTGGGATTGCAGTACTTTCTATTTTTCATAGAAAGTTATGTATGGATATTTATGGTACTTTTCTTGGTACTGGAGGTTGAACCTAGGACTTTCACACTGAGATAAGTTCCAGCCACTGTTATTATTGTTTTGAATTAGGATCTAAGTTACTTAAGCTGGTCTTCAGCTTGATAGTTGTCCTGATCCAGCCTCTTAGCTATTTTACTTTCATGAATAGTTTTATAATGATAACTGCAAATTGGAAGGACATTAAAATAAGTGGTGTTATTACCTTATCATGAAATACTAAGCAGCTGTAAAAAATTGTATTTTCCAAAAAGTGAAAATTGCCTAGCTTTTATGTGGAAACATGTTTAAAGACATAAAAATGTGATACAAATACTGGGTGTGCATATTCTTGCATTTTAAAATGCCTTTAAGAAAATTTGTAAATATATCTAGTTAGATAAATACATACATATATACATACAAACATACATACAAACATGCATGCATACATGCATACATACATATATTTGTTTTGTGGAGTTTCGTCACTGTTCGTTTTGAGACAGGGTACTGCTATGCAGTTCAGGCTGCCCTTCAACACATTAGTTGGCTAAGCTGATTTGAATTCATGGAGAGCCTCATGCTTCAGCCTTTCAAGTGCTACTAGTACAGGTTTGTGTCACCGAACCCATCTTACAGAAAATACCAAGATTATGTTGAGAGTAGTGGTGAATATCTGTGTATTTATGGTGAGCAAGGAAAAAGAAAAATCTTTTAAACTATAAGGCCAGTAAATAAAGCATTTAGTTTATAATTGTAAGGAATGGAAATACCCTAACAGGCCATATTTTTACAAGCCAGAGATTTTGATTGACACTGTCCAGACCCTACTAGACAAATAACTTATTCCTTAGATTTAACTGAGACATTTGGAAAACAGTGACCTTCTAAGTTTCAGTATGATGACATTGTAAGTGAATAAAATGTTTACTGTTTCCATGCATGTATTTTACTTACCCTTAGGAATGTCTTGCCAACAAGATTTGGCTGGAGAGTTAAATACTGTTTTTAAAAAAATATGAAGCAAAAACAGAATTTTTGGGTTTGAGGAGCTAGATTCAGTGTACAAAATGCCATTTACAAATGGTAAATCACATCTTCCTTTCCACATAAATCTTTAAAATTAAAATAACTTTTCTAGTTTTAAGAATAGAGAGTACATAGGAAAAGTGTAGACCCAAACAAGCCAAGAGTATTGGCAACATTGTGAAATTGCTGCTTATTAATCGTATGAGCTATGCCAGTGGAATAAGTGAAAGTAAAAATTGCATCAACAAAATTCTATATAATCTTATTTGTATTTGCCTGTCTTTCTAATGCTTTTTCTAACAAAGTTGTATACATGATCTTAATTGTCTTATTTGAAGGGTTCATCTAGAATTAAAAATAAAAATTAAAAATCACCATGAGAAAGACAAAACTGATTAAATGGTCTTAAGTTTTTTACATTAGCAGTTTTCTCAAGATAGCTTTAATTTAAAATAATTATCATAAGTAAAATCATAAAAATTAAAATGCTTAGTAATGATGTTAATGTTCAAATATTTTGAAGTCCTTTGGCTTCACACAGTATTTTAAGGAGCAGAATTTAATTTAGTTCATAAGCTATTCAACTGGTAAAATATTTTATAGTTCATAAAATCAAATATGCTGAAATTGATCTCAAGATTCTTTATTATTCTTGTACAGCTCAGCACTTAAACCACAGGAAAGTGATGGTCGTCCACATTTGGTGGACCTGGGATTAAGAGCACATAAAGTGTTACAAGGAACATATCTATCATGGTGACACAAGTATGGGAGGGTTTGGAATTTTATCTTTGCTGTGGGGGTATTTAAAATAGATTGCTTTAAAGGTTCCATAGCTGTACTACCTGCAAATAGCACATTCTTGCCATCATATTAAAACACTTATTTTGGCTTGTCATCATTTGTCCCTGCACTAAGGTCACAGCCTTTCATTCATTTTTCCTCCCCTTTGACTTTTTCCTCTCCTTCCCTTGGTAGCAGTAAGATGTATGCATTAGAAATTTAATTTTATGTGCATGTGAATCCCAAGGCTCTCAAAATTCAGGATCCATCTTGGACTTTGAATAAAAATTGTAAGAGCTGGGTGTGTAGTTTACTGTGAAGGCCTTGGTTCAGTCCCAAGTACGGGTGTCAACTAAAAGAAATAAACATACGTATAAATTAACATTCCTAGAATTTGATACTAAGTGTATCTTAACCCCCTATAAGTCTATATTAGCATTATAGTTATGAGCTGTCAGTCCAATAGTTTCCAGAAGTTTATCAATTTGTTTTTATTTCTTAGTCTTTCTGATCTATGTGTAGTATTTGATATTTCACCAACCCACTAATCATCTCCACTAAAGTTTAACATGCATTTTCTTAGCAAACAATCACTTTCAGGGAAAATACAGTAAGTCAGTCCCCCAAATAAAGCCAGCTGATTAGCTGGAGCAAAGCCGGAGAGTTCCCCTTTGTGGGCAGTTGGTGGGACTCAGCAGGAGACATTTGCTTGGCCCTGTGCAGTAGAAGGTTCTGTGCTGACACCAGGAGGAGGAGGAGAAGGAAACGTCCCTCAGGGTACTTGTACTCACACTGAGAAGTCGCTGATGAAATAATGACTAAGGTAAAAGTATGGAAGACAACACATTCAGGAGATAGTCCATATTGATATTGCAGGAGCTGTGATAAAGAAAAGATTACTAAAATAAATTAAGACATCATGGTTATCTAGCTTTATCATGAAAATCATGGATTTTGAAGTTTGAGGACATCATGAGAAGGCGTTTAGTTTAGCTGTGAAAAATGAACCATTAGTAATGGCAGGTAGAATGAGCCACAGAAGACATTCCATACTGGAAATGTGATCAGAAATTAACAAATTATTTTTTAAATTAATATTTTTTACAAATATAAAATTATGATTCTCATTGCTATGGTTTATGTCCAGTTGTCCCCCCAAAGCCTCATGCAGTCATGAGGCATGGCTTCTATAGATTGAGACTTGATTCATGATCCCTGGGATTGTGTTTTAGTACTGATGGGATTATTGGTGTGAGTAAGGCTGAGATTATGGGTGTGGTCTAGGGCAGATATCCTAAGGCAGAGAGCCTGAATGTAATATAAAGAGTGACAGAGAAACAGACTAAAGCTGTAGCTGTTGCTCTGCTGCCCTGTTTGGTTGGCTGCCTCTGTCACCATTTTGTTGCTGTTCCACCACCATGAACTAGATGCTCTCTGTCCTGCTCCACTCAGCCTTGGGCCAGCCAAATATGGACTGAAACCTCCAGTAACTGTGAGCTAATAAACCTTTCCTTCCTTCATGTTGAGTATTGGATTTTTGTCCCAGCAACAAGAGAAAAGTAGCTAAGACACTCATATAATTATAAAATGAAATCCTGACAGGTATCTTCATTTAACTCACTAGTTAGTGAGGAGTAGGGGCTGGGGAGATAGCTCAGTAGAAAATCACTTGCCTGGCAAGTGCACGGGCCTGAGTTCAATCCCCAGTCCACACCAAAAAAAAAAAAAGAAAGAAAGACAGTGAGGAGTAAAACTGACTTAAGAGAATACTCAAAGACTTCCACATAGGCTGTACAAGGGCTGAAGAGGGCTAAAGTTAATGTCAAATTGAGGCAAATTTGGCTTCTTGCATGGTGAGAAAAGGAAATCAATTGAAATTACCAGACAAAATATATTGTCTATCAATAAGAGTCCTCTGCAGTACCCTCAGTTACTGGTAATCTCTTGAGTTGTAAATAACTCAGAGACACAGGTAAAGTAATCTCATAGAAAAACTGTGCTAGATATAGCTAGTTTTCCATTTCAGACTCTCAGTATGTTTTTGTTTTAATTCAGTATCATTCATATTCCCCCCCCCCCATAGTCATAGGCAACAATATACAAGGGTTTGAGAGAATAATAGGCATCTAGCACTTTGAAAAACAGTCAAGGGATTTGGACTTTGGATTAGTTTCCCTTCACTAAAAAACTGTACTAAAACGTGCAACTTAAAGGAGGGTAAGGCTGTTTCAGCTCACAGTTCTGTGGGCTCAGTGCTTGGTCGATGGGCTTAAAGGCAGAAATGGCAAGTGAAAGCCCCTGTGTAGCAGTGTTACTCACCAGCAGCCTGGAGGAGATAAAATAAAGCAAGGAGCCAGGTGCAGGAATATGGCCTTTGAATTTAAATTCACCCCCACTGATCTTCCCCCTTCATTGAGACCCCATCTATGAGATTGACGTGGGTATAACAGATTGGGTCTTTGGTATCAAAGGAACAAGTGAGTCCTTGCTGGTCAGTGCTGGCTACTGAGAAACTTTCCCAGAGAATTCTAACTGTCCTTTTGGAGAGAGCACTGTGGCCACTGTATTGTTTGCCATGTGCATTTCAGGGTTGGAGATGTGGAGGGGACCAGAGCCATAGAAGGCTTCTTTGTTTTGTTTTGTTTTTTGTTCAGGAGCTGTGCTGTAAAGAGATACAGATGTAGTGGGTGTGTGCAGCACATAGTACTGTGGAGGGACTGGATGTGGCAGGGGGGTGGTGGTGCACCAGGGAAGTAATCCAACTGGTGAAATGTGATGGAAAAATTAGGAAGTAATAAACTTGATAAAGGAAGAGGAGAGGGAAAAAGGAAATATGTGTACTACAGTAAAATCAAAGTGAAAGGGGATGTGAGACAAATTGTTTTTTATATCACTTCTGAAATCTAACTATTTTCATTTCCATTAATACTATGATAATTTAGATGCCCAAACTTTTGTAAGGTTAAGCATCACTTTAATAAGAGAGACATCTCAATATAAAGATGGATTCAGATCAAAATTAGTTTTTCTCATATAACAACCCAAATGTAAAAGAGCCCCAGCAGGTGTGCTGTCAACACCACATAGGAAAACCAGGCTTTCTTTTTGTCGTGCTGTCTTCTGCATGTTGCTTCCTCCATAGCATTAATGCTGATCCACCTCTGACCAGTGTATTTGTACCATAACTAGAGAAAAGAAAATCAAGGCATGTGATAGCTGACTAGTGAAAGTTGAAAGTTGCATATATATTTCTGTTGATATTGAGGGGACTGAATTTTGTGACGTGGTCAAATCAAACTCCAAGATTCAAAAAAAAAAAAAAATCAATAGAACCATACACATTTACAAGTTACAAAGCAATACTCTATATGAACCACAAAATTATAGTAGAAATGATAAAGTACGTAGAACTGGAAAATAAATGCATTATATGTTGAAATGCTTGAAATACAATAGAAGTGTTTGGGAGGCAACGTAAGTACTTAAATGCTTGTATTAGGAAAAGAAGGATAAAAATTAAAATAATAAACCTAACCAAAACAGAAGAAAGGAAAAAAGTTGAGAAAACATTAGAAATGAATGAATTAAAAACCCAAGCATGCACTGGGGGCCAACAAAAGCTAGGGCCAGTTATTTTACCAACTGATTTGATTTTATTAACCAACCACTACAAAATAAGGGCACTGTTTATTATGAATGGAAAGGAGGACAGAACTACAGAACATGGAGAATTTAACCACAGAGGTAAGTGTAACCAAAATTCTAGAAAAATATAATTCGCTAAAACTAATAAGAAATAGCATGAATAGTCCCATGACTAACTATATTTAATCAATAATTTTAATGAATTAAAATTTTCTATGAAAGGGACCACTGAGCCCAACTAATTTTACAAATTAGTTTGAGCAAATTTTCCAGGAATAGATACTTCGAGTTTTTCATAAATGTTTCCAGAGACTAAAAAGGAACCTGCCCAAATCATACTATGAATTAACATAGCTCTATGGAAGAAAAACAAAGTATCAGTAAGGGAAATTGCTACCTTTTTAGTCATTAACATGAATGAAAAAGATAGCCATTTATGTTTTGTATAATCAATACACATATATAAAAAAGAAATTATTCATGAAGAAAGTAACTTCATTTTAGGAATTAAAGTCAGCTTATTATAAAATTAATGTACTTCAACATAATGATAGATTGAGAAGAAAAATTTGATGAGGTGATCTAAGTAGATGGTTAAGAAGCATTTATAAGCAGTACCATCACCATCACCTTCACCATCATTACCCAAGTGTCATCCATTGTGGTAAAGTAAGTGTTGGCAGAAGCTTCCTCAGTCTAATAAAGGCCATGTGGGGAAAAAAAAAAAAATCTGTGACAAGAGTTTTGCTTAGCCTAGAAATTTTGAAATATTCCTTTAAGACCAGGGATAAATGAAACATGTTCCATTCCACAAATTATGTTAGATACACTGTAGGCAAACATAGCCATGCAAAAAACAAAAACAGAAATACCCCTATCATCATTTGCAAATGCTATTGTTGAAACACAGATAGTATTTACCTTTAGATACATTAATTTAGTTAAGAAAAGGGCCAAATTTTTAGTAAGAAGTTTTGTTATAGAGAGAGATAATGTGTGAAGGGCTACAAAAGATTTACAAGGACACATATATTTTATATTAGGATAAGAATCTATAAAGGAAAAATAGACAATAAAAGTAAAAAGGATTATAGTCAAATTTCTGTTCCATAAAAGATCATATTTATTTTGTAAGTGGGTAGATAGTATAAACAAAATACTGAAGAATGTAAAGTTAATCACATAAGTTGATATGAATAATATGATTTTTATTTGAAAATATCAATATAATACTGTGGAAATGTCATCATTTTCAAGTAGCTAATCTTATGATATCAACGTTTAAACAACCTAAAAGTTGTGTGTGTGTGTGTGTGTGTGTGTGTGTGTGTGTGTGTGTGTGTAGGAGACCTGCATAGTTTAATTATTTTAGAAAGCATCTAGTCAAAATATTAAATACCTTCAGCTGAAAGCTGATGTAAAACTATAGTTGTTACATGTTAGTGTTAAATCAGCCTCTTCAATCGAAAAGGCCCTTATCTCCTGCATTTTGGGAATATACTAAGAGAGCCAACATAAATGATAGGATGAATCCTAACCTATAGTTACATGATAAAAACATAGACAAACTTGTTAGTAGTAAGAAATATTATGAATCCTCAGAAAATTCATGGAAATACAGCATCCCCCAAATAAAACCTATGGAACCTTAAGTATATACAATATTTGATCCTTATTCTTATTGTCCAGTAATATATGAGTTTGCTCATATGTCTGTATGGAAGTTACACAGCAGTGCTACAAATGTTTACTTTCTGTCTCTGAGTAGCCAACTGCTGTTACTTTACTACACTTTTTGTCTTTCCCATCCCAAATCTGAAAGTAACTGCGTTCATGCCACTGTATGTGCAAACCACAGAGTTATTGAAGAAGTTATCACTCTTTATTAGTAACAGAATTGAGCTGTAGAACACTTTGGAAACTATGGACCCAAATGAGTTAATGTTCTTGCTACAGTGCTCCCGTTAGGCCGAGGAAACACTAAGTTGAGTATGTAATTCTGGCCAAATAACTGTTAATTATTTGCAGTGCCTCTCCAAAGTATTTGGAAGAATCTTGATGCTAAGTAAAACTTGCCTTTATCTCTTTACAAAGCCTGAACTGGCTATTTCAAAACCAAAAATCAAGCGAGGTTCATTTTTGGTTTTGCCAAGAGTATGAGCTTCTCATTGAAGTTGCCTGAAAGGTTCAATCCAATTGGCTTTACACCAAATAAAACGCAGTGTGCTCTGTACAGTTTTGACCCAGAATCAGGTGAATCTCAGCAGTTTTGGCCGAGACACATTGTAAAATTTTGGATTTGTTCGGACTTGACACTTCCTGGGAACCCATTCAAACTGAAACCGGAAAAAGGTTTTGCACAAACCCTGTCCTAGCCCATTCTGCCAAGTTTCCCACTGCTCTAATGTTGGTCTACCTTCTGCATATTCGCATCGAGGGCAAACGGAAATATCCTCATGAATCTCTCATGAGGGATCTTGGGAGAAACAATTTAGACATTCTCCTTCTTTTTCCACCTTGTCCCAAAATACAGAGTTTTTGTTCTATGCTAACCAGTAATAAAATATGTATCTTTTTCAATAATGGGGTCACGTTCAAAGGGTCAAGGCTCTAAGACACACGGGTATGGTCAAGCGAATTAAATGTTACTGAACAAGTGAGCAGTTTGTGCAGAGTTGCAACCTTGTAACAAGAGGTGATGACCAAGTTAAAAATGTAAGCCTTCTTTTAGCCAGCAAAAATTGTTTCTTACAGCTCTGTCAAATTTTTCATAAAAGAGGTAACATAAGGAGGTATCATTGAGAAATTACATAATGCATGCAGCTTCACCAGCAGATAAATTTAGTATTATTGAATTTCTCAGTGTATGGAGGTCAGGCTGACAGCTCCATAGTTGATGTTGATAAGTAGTTATACTGCCTTACTGCCTGGAATGTATTTTATTGTCTTGTCTTAAACACTATCAATAACCTAGTGCATTCTTTTGAAAAAGAACTCTGGCTTTATACTGTAAAGATAATATAAGGATGTATTATAAAACACAGCTGAAGTTTGTTTCTGAAACAGAATGCAAATAATATCAAATAGAGACATCTCTACTTTCTTTAGAAAAGCTTATCATTGTGAATTCTCAGAGAAATAGTACGTTAGTTTTTCTCTTTTTAAATTTTATGTTTTTGGTACAGGATCTTACCATGCAGCTTGGACTCCTAATGATCCTCCTGTTTTTAGTCTCCCCAGTGCTTGGATTACAGGGTGCACCGCCATGCTAGTCTCAATGGCTGGCGTAGCAAGCACGGGGGGGAATGGGGAGGGATGCAGCATGTGATATTGGGGATAGAACCCTGGTCCTTGCACTTGCCTGAGCAGGTGCTTAGTCTGTTGAGCTATCTTGCTGGCCCTATTACAGTATTTTAAAGACCTTATCTTAAATATAAAACAAATTATTAGTATTATACTTCAATATATGATAGGAATAGTATGTGTTAGGTATTAAAAAAAACAATTTGAGAAATTTTAAGTTTGTGTTGCAGGTTTTTTTTAAACAAAGTTTTAGCTAGTAAATACTTTTCTCTAGTTTTAAATGATGGATATTGATACAGTAGTATCTGATTAATCATTAGAAAGTTCAGGTTGTGGTCACTGTTCCATCCTAGACAGGCACATGCTTTTGGGTAAGTTGTTCATCTTGTTTTCATTTTAATTTTTAAATGATTAGGCCAGACTAGGTAAATATTGTAAAATCTCCTCTTTCTAATAAGCTCTAACCTAATGAAGGAGTTCAAATCTCATCTTCATAAAATTTCCACCAAATCAATAGTTAAATATCCAACAAATTTCTCTGGTTTAATTATATAATATTCTGCAACAGGTTTTTATTGAATTCCTGCCATGTCTCAAGACAGTCCTAGAGGATCTAGCAGACTAGGTTCTTGGGCCATGGGTCTCAAACCATAGGTAATGTTGAAATGAGTCTTAGAGACCACTGTTGAAAGCCCCTACTTCAGACATGAGATATCTATAGAGCAAAGAAACTTAGGAATTTCTAAGTGAGACAAAGCCAGGGTTTCACTTTCACTGTCCTCATTGCTGACACAGTGTTCTTTCCATTGCACACCATCTTCCTGAGACTGGGGAGGGCAAATAAGATATGGGTAAGAGACATATCCTAAGTCTGTGGAGGGTGATACAGAGCAAAGAGGTTCAGAAATCAGCAAACAGATTCCATATTTATCTTGAGCAGGGCAAGAAGCAGAAGCAGAAATAAAGAATTGAGCTGACATTGCTGGACCACATTCTGAATATGCCCACAGCTTATTGGTAAATGGACTTTCAGGCAGCAATTTTGATCTAACTTTCTTTGGGATATACCTTTTGAATCTGGGAAAAAGAATTGACATGCCTCTAAGTTGCATTACTAGTTCTGTCTTGATCTTGCTTGGTTATGTGAAGTATCTCAGTTGATCTTTTTTATTTTATGTGCCTTCATAATAGCTCTAATGCCACTTACTCAAGTGTTTATAAAGTTTGTTTAGGGCTTTTAATAAACTTTGATCTCAGATGAAAGGCTGCAGAGAGTATAAATTGTCACTATTAGCATTATTAGTATAAGTACTTCAGATGGTCTCATGTTAATTATTTAACATTAGGGAATGATTTCAACCTATCATTGCTCCTGACTGCATTATATTTGAACATCAAACAGTAAAAAGCCATCAAAGTTGCCCTTCCCTCATTATTTTGTTTAGGTTCTGTTCTTAATTATTTTTGTATAGCAGGTCTTCCATAAATGATTTTCTGAAACCTTTCCAATTTTTTTCTTTATTAACATCTGACTGCTACCTGTATGTACTGTGAAATCTATTGGAACACGTTATTGACATGTTTCTTTCATGGCTGTCAGACATTGAGTATGCAGTCTAAAGCATTAAACCTACATTTACTGAATTAAAACTTTTGCATATTGCAAAGATCAGGTGACCTCTGGTTGTCATAAAATGATTGTTTTGTTATTTTGTTTGTTGTTTTGTATAGGGGTACAAAAACAGGTGCCCCTGGTTCTTTCCAGGGGTGCCACTCTGAACCTCATTTCTGTTATCTATGAGTTGGATTTGGCACTTGTTCTGTTCTTCTTGCCATTTGAGAAAATCAAATGAGAAGAGTAAGAAATTCCTGCTCTGCACTTCAAAATGACCTAGACCAGTGGTTCTTAACGTTTCTAATGCTGTGACCCCACAATACAGTTCCTCTTGTTGCGGTGACCCCAAACCAAAAAATAATTTTGGTGGCTACTTCAAAACTGTAATTTTGCTACAATTATGGTTCAGATTGGCTTTAGGCAACCCCTGTGTTTTGGTCGTTCGACCCCTCCTGGGGTCATGACCCACAGGTTGAGAACCACTGACCTAGACCATCTGTGTTCACCAGCCACAAGAGTAGTACATGTGCCAAAAAAAATTGACTTTTTCATTAGGAAATTTCCTTTGTAGTCCTATTTTGTCACATTACTTAGTTGTCACACTATAAATTTTGCTCCAACATGTATTTCAAATTACTCCTCTGAGAAACTTAGATTGAGATTTTATAAAAATCCTAAGAATTATAGTAGAGAACAGCCCTAGCCTGAGCCTTGGTTAGCCTAGTGTCGGCCCCAGTACTTGTTAAAACTCTTCAGATGATTTCATTGGGTTCTCATGGGAGCAATGGCTAGGCCATCTACTTTTCCTGTGTCCTTCAGGAATATCCCCATGTAGTCTGACCTATACAGCCTGTCATTCCTCAGCCTTCATGTTGATCTCTGCTCAAACATTATTTCCCTTAATTTTTCACAATTTAGTTTAATTTTAATGTTATTAAAACTTGAACTTCTCAGACTTAACTTGAAGGGCCAATTTACTGAGTCATAAATTCACTGAATGAACAGTTCCCATATTTTTCAATAACTTTAACAAATTGACTAATTTACCAAGATACCATCTGCACAAATTACATAAGCAGATACATATTTCATAATATACATTATAAATATATAAATATATGTATATTTATATTATATATACACATATATAACAAAATGAATAAAATGAGTAGGTTGGCTATTTAGTTCATTTGTCTTCAGCGTATTAACTAAGATTTCATTTTTAAAAAAAGACTATTCCTTTTTTAGTGACAGACACCGCACTATAAGGGTATCAGTGGGACAAATATTGCATGAAGTTCAAGACTTAATTTAGGCCACCTAGAAGTGACTCACGGAGAAACTTGTGACTGAAAGAATGAATAGAATTCTACAAGTCAATAAAAGATTAAGAGCTTTTTAGAGTAGTTTATCTTCAATGTTATTAGAATTAGTGGACCCAGTCTTGGTTTTTGTCTTTTGAGTTTTTTTAACTTGTATTTATGTTTCTTTTTTTCTTTTTTAAAAATTTTATTCCCATTTTCAAGGATCTTCCAACTATCAAGGACAAATTTTCCTTATTCATAAAAATAGAATAGGACCCAATCTGTCTTACAGTTATGTAGTAGATCTTGGTGACCTTATTTTCTCAAAACACTGTTGTTATATTATCCTAGAGTTTGTTTTATACTTTAATTGTCCCTAACTATGTAAGAAATATATATAAAAATATATAAAATATAAATTTCATATAAAAATATGAAAGTGGCTAACTGATGGAATTATTAAAAATATATTAAAATGACATGAAGCATCACTATTGATATTTCAATTTTCTTACTGTTTTATGCAAAGTATACTAAGAACTGCTAAGAGTAAGAGTGTGAGATGTCACTCAACCTGCAGGCTAGCAAGCTGACCTGTCACACTTTCAGGAGTGCCAGCAGAGGACAGCAGACAAAGCACCACAGCCAACATGAACTTCCTATCTGCATCTTCCTACCTGCATTGGTTGCCTCCCCTCCAAGTCCTGCAGTGGTGAAGGTGGGCCCTGTGGTGCATTGCACACACAGCAAATGCGCGTTATAAGTGAGGAAGCCTAAGGTTGTGAAACTCCCATTCTTGTGAAGGGAACTTTAATAAATCTCATAAAACTTTTCCCCCCATGTGAAACACGATCTCTGTCTTCCAATACTGTTCTCACATCCTTGAAAAATTAGTTTAGTACAAAAGCTAACCTAGGACATGCAGAAATGTTCTTGAGAATTGTGTTCCAAGAAACTACTGTATCACCTTTCAGGAAGATATGGAAGATCTTTGTAGACTCTTAAAATTACTATTATTTCTATTGAATGTAGCTCTAGCATTCAGTTTTTTGTTTTCTTTCACAATGTCAGAAAGAATGATACTGGCAGAGGGACACACTCCGGCATGATTCAGAAGGTGATAGTGACTCGGCAGCAGCTCTAGACTCTACTGATAGTGATAGTGATGAAAGTCATTGTTGAAGGAGAGACCTAGACCATGAGCCTTCGAACGATAACACTTGAGATGAAGTTACACAGATTCAAAACTCAGAGCAATATGATACATCCTATTAGCTGTGCAACAAGACTTTCAGAAAAACCTGGTCCCACCGTGAGAGCTAGCCTCATCACATTGTGGACTCAGAAGATACAAAAAGATCTAGGGCTGCATTCTGCACAAGTGATGGGGCAGTTACTGGACCACAGAAGTGTGGTTCAGAGTGGAAGCAAGATCAGTGGGTTCCCTAATTTGGTCAGGGGAAGGGGGCTTATGAAGCCAGAAGCAAGAGCTATTGTATCCATGTTGGAATGTATCTGGTTTTTCTCAAGCTAATATTGAAACTGTCAATTTCTGGTGCTCCTATTACAGAATCTGGCCTTAAAGCTGCATCCACCACTGGTAGATGGTTTGGTTTTTGTTGTTGTTTTTCCATATACAGTATATTGAAAAACTGGCAAGAATGACCAGAGTTTCTTAGGTGCAATCCTAGTAGTTACAACTGAAGATGACTGTAATCAGCTCAAACTGAATCCTTAACAAATATAGTTATAGTAAGGTTTTAGAAAGGAGTGTTTTTGCAGGACACATAATTTATTGGATTATTTTATAATATTCACCCAAAAATAGTCAAATGCAGAAGATTGTGGACAAATGATCTGTCCATATGCTAGAGACCCAAAGAATGTAGCTGAGGGCTTAGATTTCCTGGCAGCGTTTTTTATGGGCCCTGCTGAAGACCTAGATCCCACGACAGTGACTCATGCAACTCTGTCAAGTATCTACTCCGGGATAGCCCAAAGGCCAGTGGTGAAAGGTAGGAAGTCTGCACCGAGGGGCGAAGGATCTGTGCCAGTAAGGGATCTGCACTGGGGCCAGGAAGTGACATCCAAGGTAAGGACCAGAGCTTCCCCAAGGAGAACCGTGGCCGTCCTTAGGGACAGCAAGGACCAGAGCTCCCCAAGGAGAACCGTAGCTGTCCTCAGGGACAGCAAGGACCAGAGCTCCCCAAGGAGAACTGCAGCGATCCTCAGGAACAGCAAGGACCAGAGCTCCCCAAGGAGTTTCGAAGCCATCCTCAGGGATGTCAAGAACTAAAGCTCCCCAAGGAGAACTGCAGCCATCCTCAGGGACAGCAAGGACCAGAGCTCCCCAAGGAGAACTGCAGCGATCCTCAGAGACAGCAAGGACCAGAGCTCCCCAAGGAGTTTCGAAGCCATCCTCAGGGACAGCAAGGACCAGAGCTCCCCAAGGAGAACTGCAGCCATCCTCAGGGACAGCAAGGACCAGAGCTCCCCAAGGAGAACTGCAGCGATCCTCAGGAACAGCAAGGACTAAAGCTCCCCAAGGAGTTTCGAAGCCATCCTCAGGGACAGCAAGGACCAGAGCTCTCCCAGGGAGACCCGCAGCCATCCTCAGGGACAGCAAGGACCAGAGCTCCCCCAAGGAGTTCTGAAGCCACCCTCAAGGACAGCAAGGACCAGAGCTCCCCAAGGAGACCTTCAGCCATCCTCAGGGACAGCAAGGACTAAAGCTCCCCAAGGAATTCTGAAGCCATCCTCAGGGACAGCAAGGACCAGAGCTCCCCCAAGGAGACCCACAGCCATCCTCAGGGACAGCAAGGACCAGAGCTCCCCAAGGAGTTTCGAAGCCATCCTCAGGGACAGCAAGGACAGAGCTCCCCAAGGAGACCCGCAGCCATCCTCAGGGACAGCAAGGACCAGAGCTCCCCAAGGAGAACTGCAGCCATCCTCAGGGACAGCAAGGACCAGAGCTCCCACAAAGAGACCCGCAGCCATCCTCAGGGACAGCAAGGACTAAAGCTCCCCAAGGAGTTCTGAAGCCACTCTCAAGGACAGCAAGGACCAGAGCTCCCCAAGGAGACCTTCAGTCATCCTCAGGGACAGCAAGGACCAGAGCTCCTCCAAAGATGAGAACAGCTGAGTTCATATTAGAAAAGCCCACATGACAAGCTTCTCCAGGAGAATCAACACACAGCTTGTCCTCCATTTGTGCTGTTATGCTACAGACAGCAGCCCTTAGGTGTGTGTTTTGTACCCAAAACCATACTGACTCAGTTGAGCTGAGTGTTCCAAGTTGAACATTAACTCACCTCAGTTGGATTTCATCATGGACTATTTTGCAACAAAAACTGGACTAGATAATTTGCTGAAAGAGTGATACTACTCCTTACCTCTTTTTAGGTTTCTGCATCAAGATTTACTTCATATGGCTGATAGCTGGGCAACTGTTAAAAGCATATTGTATAAAAAAGAGCTTGAAAGGAAACAATGACATACAAAGGAGATTTTGTATTGGTTATGATGAGTGATGTTTGTAAATCTAAAATGTGGGACAAAACATAGTAAAGATAGCTTTGTCAAACAGAATAAATGAGAAGTAATGATGTTATAACTCATTAGAAATCTATTCAAAACTAGTGTTAGTAATTATTTGAAGGGTATTTTCCAGGTTTATAAGTAACAATTTTTCTGCCATCTGCTGCATTTAGACCTTCAAACCCAGAAAGAGATGTAATATGCTAAAATTTTTATTAAAATTTCTAATAATATTTTTCTCTAAACTATTCATTAAATGCTTAAAATATAAAAAACTAAAACTCTGAGTGTATCTCGATAGTAAATGGTGGCCACTGATGTTACTGGTAAGGAGTGCACCGATTCAGGTTCTGGGACCCAGTTGCCATTCCTTGTACTGTGTTTTAGTTTATCTGTTCTTACAACTGAATGCTCTATGCATTCCATAGTCTGAACATTATTTAGTTAGCTTACTTAAGTTGTAGTAAATATGATATACCTAATTTTTACTCATTTGTCAATATTTTGTTCACATCATTTGAAGTCCTTGTTGTGAATGTCCTGACCTAGATTACCTCAAGGGAGTGTAGGGAGTGTGAGTTAGTCTTCAAAGTTAAGGTAGAAAGCTTACCTCAGTCAAAGTGATCTTAATCTTAGAACCTCATTGTTCCATTTATAGCAAAATCCAGAGATCCTGATACTTCCACCTTCATTTAGAAGGAATGGGACCATTTTCAAAGCAAACATAATTTATTTGATCTGAGACACACACACACACACACACACAGAGAGAGAGAGAGAGAGAGAGAGAGAGAGACAAAGAAACAGAGACAGAGACTCCTATAGCACCAACTTCAATATTTATTGAATAACTATTATACCTGAATACTATGGATTCAAAAATAGTAAACTAGTCCGTGTCCTGGACTATATGTTTATGACTTCCAGAATTCATATTTCATAATGCTAACCTCCAGTGAAATGGCATTAAAAGGTAGGGACTTGGAAAGAGTTTTCATTTTAGATGAAGTCAGGATGGAATCCCGTGGGGATTAGGGTCCATACATGAGAAGATAATAGAGAGCTGATCTCTCAGCTTTCTGAGTATATAGCAAGAAGGTAGTTATCTCTCAGGTGGAATTTGGGGCCTTAAACATGGAATATGCTTGAGCCGGGATCTCTCAGTGTCCAGAAGTATGATAAATATTTGTTATTTTAGCCACGCAGTGTACAATATTTGTGTTATAGCAGCCCCTGTCTATGCTTAGGAATTCTCAAGTCAATAGGAGAAAAAGACAGTTAACAAAACTGCTCTATTATGTATTTATTGGCACATATACATGTATGTACAAGTATCTCCATTGCCATGAAAATTTATTTTCATGAAAGACCCCAAGTAATGTCTTTTAACTAAATTTAGATGGCTTTAACAGAATGTTTGTTTTGGTGATGTGCTAACTTGACTTGTATGTATCAGATGCCTGGAAAGTGATTCTTGAGTAGAAATTATGGAAAGATGATGTACAACAATCCATACAGTAAGTACCTTCCTCTGAAATTGTCTGTGATTTTCACAGTACTGCATGTTTTCTAGGATAGTATGCATTAAATATTTTAAGTCATGTGTTACAGCTAATTCTAGTTTTTAATATGTCCAGTGTAGGTTGCAGAACTTGTTCATTTTAGTTGGATATTTCAGATGGAATGAGGAAGGGAGCTTAAATTCAAAATTTCAGATTGCTTTGGCAAGACCAGCTCCTTTGCATACCAACCACCAGGCTACAAAGCTTCTCTGTTGTCCGGTTGAATAGATGCATGGCTTTCATTTTGGGGAAAAGGGGAAGGAAAAATAAAACTTTTAGCAGTTAAAATTTCAAGAAAACAGTTACTTGTCACAAATGTTAAATACATTTCACCTTCAGGTAACATTTTCAGTGGTATTATATCCACTGATTTTCATGATCCATCTTTCTTGGCTAATGATTGAAAATTCAGCACCTGGTTGTATCCTGGCCTATCTGTTCAGCCATTTAGGACATATTTTACCAGAGCATCTCAAACATACTAATAGTTCATGTTTCCTACTAGTTTTTGAAATGAGGTATGTGCCAAAGTAGATCACTATTGATATTTTGAACCAAGTATGATCAGGTAATGAGCATTCCTTAAGAGAGAGTTGAGTTAGATTTTTGATGACTTTAAAATATACCCAGTAGTCTCAGTTTCTGTCTGCTTTGGCCTCAGTCATCAAGGGACTGCTTTGTGAAAGATCTGAAAGAGTATTCTAAGTGTTCAGAAAAGGCCTAATTATCAAAATAAACTTTAAAAATATAGGCATAGTTGATCTCCATGATTTTTGAATTAAGTCTTAAAAACCATAATCATAAAAATAAAAGACCCTGCCTGATTTCTTTAAAATCTGATTGGCCTGTCAGCACAAACTCATCAATATAGGAGGATTAGCTGTTCATATACTCTTTCAACATCCACCTGCTACATGCAGAGTAATGGAAAATGATTAATTTGTTTTGTCATTCTCTTTGAGAACACAGAACACCTCTTCAAAGGAAAACAGCCATTTATTCTGAAAACAGATTAACTATGTTCACCTCACCATGGTGCTTTTAAGTAAATTAGGTGGACCTTACCTCAGCCAGGACAGTTAGCATTCCTTATCTGTGTTCTGCATCAAGACCTTCTGTTCCATGGTAAGCATGGATGAGGCACTGTGATTGCTCCCCTTAGTGTGTCCTGAGTCCCTGGGTTGACGGCTTTGCAGGCTTAAATGGTCAGTGTTCCTGGGTATCTACCTTGTGCCGCACATCCCCATTATGCGCAGGATGGCTAAGCCCCATCTGTGAGCCATAGCAAGCAGATTGCTCTTAAAGTCATGCACTTCCCACACCTCCTCACCAGGGGCAGCTACTTAGCTCAGGCTCAGCTGTTTCACCCAATACCACTGCCCCTTCATTTTTCTTCCAGATTTGTTTTGTGAATTAATTTTTAAATTTTGATTCTATCTATAAACACTATCTGTCCAAAACAGTTTGCGAATTCTTTATTTACAAAGTAATTGCACTGTATTATTTCACCAATATTTCTGTTTTGAATGTATCTATTTTTGTGATCGCATTTTCCCTAAAACTGATAATTATCCTATATAATAAATAAGTTCAGCACTGAAAATAAAGTTTTACTTTAAGGAATCTATAGTCTTTTAGAAACAAATAAACAGGAAGTGATTTCAGCCATGACGGGTGATGTATATGTGCAAAGGAATCAGTGAGATGGACACCTAACTCAGACTTCAGGGGCATGTTCTGGAAGAACTAGTAGTATCATTGAATAATAGCTGCCATTATTGCAAGCAAATTTCTGCCAGGTTCTGCTCTGGGTACTTTGCATGTGTTAATGTATTTAATCTTTATAACTTCTCTACACAACACTTATTATCATTTCTACTTATAAAAGAAGAGGCAGCCCAGTGCAGAGAAGTTGAGAACTTCCTCAAAGTCCAGGAAGTGGCCAAACCAGTATTCAAACTCAGGCAGACCAGCTCAAGAGCCCACACTTTTAGGCAAGTACTCTACCACTGAGCTACTTCCCCAGCCCAAGCTCATGCTTTTAAATGCCATGTTAGAGAAGGTAGTGTCCAAGCCAAATCTTGCCAGTATTGTGTGTAGAGAACATTCTAGACAGATGGGATTTCATGTACAGTCATGATGGTCAGATACTTTTAGGAGAGAAACAAAGTATGGGGTAATATTTGTCACAATAGCACCAGAAGCTCATTGCTGGTATTTAGATAAGGGGGAAACTATGAAGAAAAATACTGAGATCAGGAACAAGGTAGGCCATTTATAAAGTACAAAGAGTATAAAGCGAGCCCTTTGCCTGGTTTTATAGGCATCTTTTCTCAAAATATGAAATAAGAAATATTTGGATTTGGTAATTTGATGTGGCAAATACCCAAGAAGTCAAAAATGTCTATTTTTCTTACCCAGTCATTATGTCGTAGTCATTCACCTTCAGTCATAAAGCATGAAGGTTTTTCCATACCACAGGTGTTCTTAGATAAACAGCCTCTAAAATCCTATGTTCAGTTTTATGCTTATTTGATTTTTCTCTTTATAATAGCTTTTTTGTACTCTTTCTGATCTTCTTACATTTAAAAAATCAGAACTTGGCCATTGGCAGAAGCCAAAGCTACAGTGGACTAAGGGTAGAGCTACAAAGGATGTTACAATATTCAGATCCTAATTTTCCAGTTTCCTGATTTCAAAACTGAAACTTAAGGGCTGGTCAAATAGCTCGATGGATTCAAGCACCTGCAAACAGACTCAGGGGCTGGGGTTTGATCCCAGGGCCTCCCCTGCTGACCCCACCCCTGTAGCGTGCTGAGATGGCAATTGAGATTGGGTGTGGTGGCGCATATCTACAGTCCCAGCTCTTGGGAGGCTGTAAATAGGCAGATCACTATGGGTCTGATGTAGTAGTGAGACCCTGAACACCCTGCAGATCTTTCCCTAAAATACAAAAACAAAAACTGAGACTTGTTTTCCCAGTTTCCCAGCTTCGTGATGGATCTTTTGAATTCTACTTGGAATTATTTTCAACTTTGTCCTTACACCTGCTCTTAAACAGAACACTGCCACAAATGAAAATGTTATAGACAACATTGCATGGAACCTTAAGGACATTTTCAGAAGGCTGCAAGTAACCTAGATGGATGTCCTTGAGTGAGAGGGCATTTGGGGTGAATCAGGAGCGTTTAGTATGGTACCTGGGGTCTTCTTCTTGGGATTCAGGTCTTTTAGGGTTTGTTGTTATTTTCCTCACAGAGTCCTCATAGAGCTCCACACCAGTGGCATTCCTGGGCCCCGGCCTGGGAGTTGGATGCCCATCTGGCCTTCCCTCCTAACTTTCAAGCTGCACAGACTCAGCTTAGGAGTAGAGCACTTGCCCGGCATGCACAGGCCCTGGCTTATCCCCATTACCAGATAAATTTAGTTGTAACCTCCAGAAATTCTTCTCATAATTAGAGGTGGGTTGCTCACTGTCTGTTATCAAAAGAACACCCAGAAAATTGCTCTATAGAGTAAATGCGAGCATTTTACTCTACTTAAAATTGTTAGACCTTCCAGCTGATTCAGATTAAGTACAAAACTTGACCACAGCTTCAGTCTCTAAGGTGCTCTCCTGCATCATCAGCTGTACCTCGAAGCCTGTTCACTGTACAGGCTATGCCAGTTCTTAGTGCTTCATTCCCACAATGTGCCCGGCAGGTCCTCTCTGGCTTTTGTCTTTTGTTCATGTTGTGCATAAGTGTTTCCCCAGGGATTCTCACAACTTATTCCTGTTCCTCATCCCACTCCAAAGCTGTGCCACCAAAGAGCTCGAGACCACCATTAATTCCAAGAGCTCTGTCACTCTCTACCACTTTATCTTGTTTTATTCCTTTTCAGTGAAGTTTTGATGAGCTCATTTTATGAATTTGTTTTACTGCCAGTAAAATGTAAGCTTCCTGAGGACATAGGGTTTTCCCAGGTTAACCTTAAAAACAATGTCCAGTGTAGAGGTCGCATTCAATAAATATTTGCAGATTTCTTTTACCAAATAATATTCATTAGTTCACTTAGGATTTATTGAATCTCTGTGCTATTGCAGATACTGGGTAGAGTGCTAAGGAAACAGTCTTCACCTTCATGATGCTTATTGCCTAGTACTGAGGCAGACATGAATCAAACAGTTGCCCAAATAAATAAATTAATCCTCTGACAAGTTTTACCAAAGTAGGGCTCATGAGATGATAGAGAGCTCTTTCTATATACTCAGAAAATGCAGAGGAACCTTCCCTGCAGAAATAATGGCAAAGCCACAGCATGGAACACAAGTTAACCAGTTCCTTCAAGAGTTATGCATCTTATTACTCAAGTATTAAAAAAAAAAAAAAGAACTAGAATTAGGGAGGTATAGAGTGAAGTAGGTGGGGAAAGTGCCGTCCTTTAAAACATACCCAAAGCATAATTTAGGTTGAAGGACATAGAGCTGGAAGTATAGATTTCCAGCGGTAAGACAAATGTGACACTGTTGTCAGTTGCATCTAAGTGGTGAGGATATGGGTACTCTATTAATTTCTTTTTTTTTTTTTACTTTTAATGAGAAATAACAATGGGACAGTTGTAGGACAACCACAATAATTAATATGATTTACATAGTGGTCTTCATGGTAGTTATTCCTAGTACAAGATGCAGACATGATCACTTTTCTAAACAGGGTATTCTATTAATTTGTCTCAAATTTCTACATAACTAAAAGTATTCAGTGTTGAGAAGGAAAATGTTAAGCAAATAAGCAGCCTGGTGGGAGCACTGTGTACAAAAGTAATTCATAGTCATTAACCTTTTTTGTATTTTAGATGATATTGATTGAATGAAAATGCATTTATGAATACTGTGTATAGTTTTAATTAAGATCACTTTATATCTGCTTTGGACTCTATTAACTAATTTTTATTAGCTATCATTTTAGATTATAATGTCACTGAGCTTTTATTTCTTTGAAAGTTACTGAAGTTAACACTGCCTCACATATTCAGCATTTTTTATGCTGCTATTTAGAAAGTACTTGACAATGTTCAGTACAGTTTCACATTTACTCTTGTGTTTAATAATCACAGATACACCATGGGTGTAGGATAATAGAGATACGTCATTATAGACACATCATTATTTATTTTCATTTTATGAATAGAGAATGGCAGCTTAGGAGGGCAGGGCAAAGGTATGTTCCTCTCTGAAAACACAAGTAGGTAGCACTAACTATAGATATCCACTAATCAGGGTATGGGTTTCCAGTCATGTCACCAGTGTTTTTCATGAACTACCTGGGAGCACATGTCTGGAACCTATGTTTATGCTGTCGTGACACAAATGACGAACCTCCATATTTTCCAGAAGCCCTAACTGGTGGTTTTTTCAAATATTCTCAGATTTCTTTCTTTATGAGTATATAAGCGCTTCAATTTTAAGATATAAATGAATTTCATTAAACAGATTATAAATCTGAAGTTCCTTATAAGGTTATAAGTGCTTCATGCTTTGTTCTTTATATCAGAGTGGAAAGAACAGTATTTAAGCAGACAATGTCAAGAATCTCGAGTGAGGAGAAATGTACATTTTCCTTTCTTCTTCACCTCATTCTTAGTGTTTTCTTAGCTGGAGGGAAAACATTCCCTGACAGTATTCATTTGGAGAGAATACAGCTTCTTGTTAAGATAACAGTGTAACAAGTTACTTCAACTTAGAATTTGATTATGTCTAATAATATGAAAGTAATAACCTGGAAATGCAAGTATTTGAAATAGCTCTTCTTTTGGAAAAAAAAAAAAATGTAAATGCATGTTAGAAAGTGCCAAGGCCGACGAAGTAGCTCGGTGGACTAAGTGCTTGCTTAGGTAAGCACAGGGACCAGGATTTGATCCATGGCACTTAATGCCACATGGGCCCCACTCCTGGGTGCGCTGAGCCTGCAATGGAGCCCAGCATGGTGGCGCATGCCTGTAATCCCAACACTAGGGAGACAGAAGACAGGAGGATCACTATAAGTTCAAGCTGTAGTGAGATCCTGCACAAAGAGAAAAAAAAACTAAAAACTAAAAACTAAAAAATAGAAAGTACCTAGATGCCTTTTGTGCTCAAGTTTTCTAGTGAAGATAGGCTACCTTGTCTCAAGTTGCACAACTTTTAAAGGAAATCTACTGCTTTGGGGCCAGAATGTTGTTATATGAGGACAAAAAGAATTTGTTGACAAAGATTGTCGATTTTAGGCCAAATGTAGACCCTGATCTGATGTTACCATGAGAGCTGACACTTTTATTTAACAAGTCTGTGTAGCCCTCACCCCAAGACATATTAAACACCTCTACAAGGATGGATGAGTTGACTCTCTTAAAGAACACATTCTATAAATAGTGGGCTCTTCCGATCTTCCAAGAAACCTACCCCACTTTCTTTGTTGGGGCTCTTGACACTGTGAGACTTTGCAGGCCTTCTCTCTGCTACTGTTCAGTTATGTTCCAGAAAGTGTCTTAGACGGTTTGGAGGGGAGCAGAGGCCCTTGAAAGCCAGTGCAGCTGTGCTGGATCGAATCTGCACTAGTGAAAAGCATACGGCCTGTCCTTTTTATGATCCCAGCCTTCCTCGCCTTGAAGTGTGTTTACTCAGGTCCTTTCACTACCCTTCAGCCATTTGTCAGGAAAGCTTTGCACCGCATCACTTTCCAAATGAAATAGAATTGCATTTTTGAACCTAAATAAACTATGTTAGAGCCTCGTTTATTTAATGTGTTGTGCCAAAAATGTACACATATATTTTTGAAATAAAAATATAGATGACATCTCCTTTATTACCTTAACCTCAAAATACTTGTAACTTTTTTGAATTACAAAAATATTGTATGTGTTAAATGTTAGTAAACACATGAATTTTACAAAGAAAATAATATGTTAATAAGTAAGCATGTATTTTTTTAACAAAGAAAAATAAAATATGCCTCTGATTAAATTTATCCCTCAAGAATTATCTATAGGAGACAAGGATATAAGACTTACAATATGTTCCCCTCTCTAATACCTAATTGCTGCTACTTGTATTGTCATACTGTATTATTTAGTTATGTCTAGTCTGAAACAAATGAAGCGTCAGAGAAAAAAATCTTCAGACCAGTATAAACTGCTCCACATAGGGGTTTGATGTATGTTGAGTTTTTGGAATAGCAAAACTAGCACTTTGTTCTTTGCTCTTTCTTCTATTACTTGATCTTGTCCTTACTCTGAAGAAAATAAATCAAACCACAAACTCTCATTTGTGAAGTTTTTAAAAAGAGGTAAAGGTATGCAAGTTTATTATAACATAGTGCCTCTGGCTTTGTCTTCTCAGCATTTACCTAAGGTGCATCTTCTAGGCCCAACAGTGTGTTGTGGTAGTTTTACATTTTACAAATGGATGAGGAGGAGGAAGATGAGAAAAAGAATTAGTGTCATAAAACTCTTCTTGGTCTTAGCATAGCATAGTGTCATTGACAGGATGTCTAAACTCATGTCTGTGGATGCCTGGACACGTGGTCCTGAGCCCACACTGCTCAGCCCTGGCAAGATCACCTTCTTCACAATTTCATCTTAAAACTACTCTAATAGAATAAGCCAGTCAAGGACATAGTTTCAAACCCCTAACTGAAGGTTTGAAGAATTGATAGCTAGAGGGGAGTTAGGAATTGTCCCAAAGCACTCATTGTTACAGTTGCAAGTTGCTGTCTACCTCCCTTTAACTTGAGTTACCACAGTCATACTTTTATAATAAGAATATTGCCATTTTCACACTCAGAGTGCCTGCATTTGCATACCAGTTTTGCCATTTCATGAATGTGAAGGTTTTTAAACTCTGATTCTCGATTGTCTAATACTGATAACAGTAATATCTACCTCACATAGTAAATGATCTAATAGATTAAAATGTAGTTCAACTTAAAAATTTTTTCTCTGTTACAATGTAATTCAATTTTCAATTGTATTTTTATCGTGCTCCTAAGCAGAGTGGAGATGAAAGGATCATCTGCTTTGCCAGTGCTTTGAGGCTATGGAAATCTAGGTGTTAAAACCTCTGAGGTGAACCAGATCCATTCAGCGTATTGGTTTCTTATGATGTGAAGTCTCTAAGTGAATTTTGCTTTGTGTTCAAATTTAGTGTCAAATTGAGTATATCGTATTATTTTCAGAAATGAAACATTTTAAAATCATTTTATGCACAACTAATTTACTCATTTTAAAAAATAGAATTAAGAAAATTAAAGACAACTTAAGCACTTTGTCATTTGCTAATGTCTTTACCAAAATGTACTGGAGTAATTGCTTTCTTAATTCCAGCAGTATGGACTTGTCCTTCCTTTTCAAGCATTAGGTAATGTAAGGTAAAAGAAAAAAAATAGACCAACTTAGAGCTAACCAGAAGTTTCACTGACTTGTCAGGAGATTTTGCTTTAGGACCAGAGATGATATTTGTGGATTCTTTGAGAAGCAACTGTTCTTATTTTCCAGTGTTTGTCTCCCTATGGATCTTATCTTTACAGTACTTCTAGTTTTGAACAAAATATAATTTGAATTGACATGTAGTGTGATAAAACTCTAATTACAACTCTGGCCAGTCTCGAATTTTAAAAATGGAAACATGAGTGTTCTAAAGTTTTTAGGCATATATGTTCACACAAAGGATGGAAAAGAAAAGCATTTCACACATTACTGAATCATGAAGTTGTGTGATGAGATTCCTGGGTCCTGAATGTGTTAACCCTCACCACCTCCTATCTTAAGGCTGAAGATACTCTAAGAGTATGACCATCTGCATATTAATTTCTTTTTTATGTTTTATTTTTATGACTGTTCATACCTGCAGTACATGATGAATACACTCATGTTGGGAGCTTGACACCTGTACAAAACGCATCTTAATTATTTTTCATCTCTTTGCATACTCTTCCTTTCCCCATACCCCACCTTTGGTCCCTTAACCTTTTGCAAGAGAGCCAGTTCCCTATTTCCTATTATCTATCTCTCTGTTTTTGCTCTTTAATTTACTTAAATTTTGGAGTTTCTCCTATCAGAGAAACCATATAGTATTCATGCTTACGTAGCTGACTTAGTTCACTAAATGTTGTGTTCTCAAAGTTCATCCATTTTTATACAAAAGTTTATTTAGAATAAGTGCCATTTACTTTTTGTTTACATAACTCGTACATCTTTTGGTGCATATGCATCTCCCCTTGATGGTTAAAATTTCCTGAAAAAAAAAAAAAACCAGGAAATATATAATCCTCGTCTTAGTGGTCTTTCTATGCTATCTGGTATACAGACTTGTTAATTAATTGAGTAGAATATAAAATTCAAGAGAAAAATCAGTGTACCAAAGAATATTTCTCATGTTGAAGCAACACATAAATAAAACAAGCCACAACTGAAATAAAGGATGGGAAAATATATAAATCAGTTAATGAAAACATGAGGTCAGGCTAGAGGGCAATGGGGAAGCAAAATATAAAAATAATTTTACTTAATAATGAAGAGGGGCTGGAAAGATGGATCCGCGGTCTAAGTGCCTGCCTGGCAAGCTCAAAGACCCAGGTTCGATCCCTGTTACCACATACTGTGCAAGCCACTGAAACCAGATGTGGTGGTGCATGCCTGTAATCCCAGTAATGAGGAGGTTGAGACAGGATGATCACTGAGTCTGAGCTACTTAGCAAGACCCTGTGCCAAACTAAATAATAACTAGCTAACTAACTAAATAAATAAATAGCTTTTTTTTGAAAAGAAGAAACTTAGTTTTTAAGATTCATTCACAAAAATGTAGATTTGATTATATATGTAGAATATAACAAAATACTAGAACTAAGTATGTGAGCACATGCAATCAAAAAATACTTTCATCCAGTCCCTTGTTTGAAAGTTGAAAATTTTAATCAATAATATTTATATAATATACTGGCTTTATGGTGGAAAAAGAGATTACTCGCTTATTTTGATACTCAAATGAGTTTAACATACTTAGCCCCTGTTCTAAGAATTATTCCTCTGGATGAGAAAAATTATGGGGTGAAAAGAGAAAATGTTAATATTACAACTCTTATTAGAGTCTCTTTTTATGAAAATGATTTTATTCAATGCATGCAATTTTACTTTAAAATCATCAGAACATTACTTTTTATTTTATTGTTCAAGGGACAAGATGATCCTTCAGAAATATATATATATGATAGATGGTGGCTGAAACAACCTGCCATCCTACCCCTACTTGTTGTGGCCTATAGTAATAAATGTCATTTTGACGACTCTTCTACACATGAAAAGGTTATATTAAGTTACTTAAAATACCTGCAGGTTGAAGTCCATTTAGCAGGACTAATAATAATATAAGGACTAAGAATAATATAAATGTTAAACAGAGGGAACTGATCCTGTAAGTGGACAATGGAAAAGAAGTATACCAACTTGGAAAAGTGCATACAACTTTCTACTCAAAATGGTGGAATAAGAGTGTTCATACCCTGCTTGCTAAAATCACATCACAGAAATGACGAAAGAAATAAAAATACTGATTACTATGTGACAAAAGTAGAAGAAAGCTAGCTCTCCAGGCCTCAGAAAATTGGAAAGGTAACTCTGAACAAAAAAGAAAAACCTTCAGTGCTTGCCAAGCAGATGACATTGAAAAACAAGCATTTTGCATTCTGGAGAATTCCTGAAAGGCTTTTTAGATTTGAAATAATTACTGTAGAACAAGGAGGTGGAAGTGGATACCTCAAAAGTATCCGCAGTGAAAAGTTAGTCTTAGCTTTCTGTCTCCATCCTTGCCTGCATCCAAATCCATGGGAGACATGAAACATGGCCTCTGTCAGGCCAGGATTGGAGGTGCCAGTTAGAGGACTTTTTCTTGAAGAGAGATAAGGAGCCTCAAAGCATTAACGGGAAGAAAGCTAAATCTATCCTGTGACAGGAGAGTTATCAGATATTTTTGTGTGCATTTAGTACAGGGTCTATAGGGTCTCACTAGGTAAATCTTAGACTCGCAGTGATCCCCTGTTTTCAGCCTCCCAGGCGTGGGGATTATAGGCTTGCACTGCCATGCCCAGTCTCAATACCATCTCAGCTGCACTCCAGGGGTGGGGCCAGCACAGATCATCAGGGATTGAACTCCAGCTGTTGCACTCTGCCTAAATAGGCAATTTAATCCACTGAGCTATCTGGCTGGTCCTCTGGGTACTCAGTTTAGAGTCCCCACCTGATAAAAACACAGGTTAGCTGATTAGTCTATTACCTGGTTCATCTACTATTAGATGAACTTTCATTTTAAATATTATTTGTGATAATTCTGCATCATGCATTAATATGTAACAAACTTTGGAATCTTACGGCTCAACTGTAGAGATGGTTGTCTCACTAAAATGAAGCTCAACAGGGTGAGCTGCTTTTTCCTGTCTTGTAGCTATGCCTTGTGGAGTTTGTGGTCTCTGAAGTTCTCAGGGCAGGATCTCAGATGAAAGAGAACACACAGGTTTTTAGTCCTTTCAGTCCTAGTCCATTGTTCAGCATCATGCCAAAAGGAGATGTCACAGAGCCACTCACTTCCTTACAACTCTGTAGCTTTGTCTTTTTTTTGAAGAACATTTCATTTTATTCCTGTGTGTCAGCCATAGTTTTTTTTTTTTTTCTATAGTAAAAATTAAAGCTCACATTAAATTAAAAAAAAAACTATTAGGCAAATGCAAATGCAGGGACAGAGGTTTGATCCCAGGCATGCAGTGCCAGCTCCTCCCCTGGGGCATGCTGAGACAGAGGTTGAGACTGGGTGTGGTGGGGCATGCCTGTAATCCCAGGGTTTGGGAGGCTGAAAACAGGAGGATGACTATGAGTCTGATGGACTCATAGTGGTAAGACCCTGTGAACCCTGTACTAAATATATAAAAATAAAAATAAATAAATCACACCTACTACCTGCTTACTTGATCTAATACCAGCAGGACAAAGAATACAGAGATGTATACAATACATACTCTGGTCACTGGTCTCAGGACTACTGTCCTACTTAATCTCTTAATTCACATTGGCTTTAAACTAATTTCCAGCCGGGCGTGGTGGCGCACGCCTGTAATCCCAGCACTCGGGAGGCTGAGGCAGGAGGATCGGTGTGAGTTCGAGACCAGCCTCGGCTACAAAAGTGAGCTCAAGGCCAGCCTGAACTGCATACTGAGACCCTGTCTCAAAAAGACAAAAAATAAATAAATAAATAAATAAATAAAAATAAAAAAATAAAATAAACTAATTTCCAGATTATTCCCTTGTAATGTTTACATTGATGGATATAATAGTGCCACCTAATCAAAGATTATGTAATAAGTTATTGATTTTTAATCAACAGTATCTGTTAAATTTCAGATATACCTCCTATCTTTTGATAGGAGATATACCTGAAATGCTCTTCATTTCCTTCTTCTTGTTGCAGAACCTTTGTTTGTTTATTCACTCATTTTTATGGCCGGCTCAGCCTGCCCTGACGGCAGGGCTGGCACAGCATGTGGTGCCAGGGATCGAACTGCAGTCCCTGAAGCCGCCCAAGCTTGCCCAAGCAGGCGCTTTAGACCACTGAGCCATCCTGCCGGGCCCTTCATTTCCTTCTTAACTAAATAATTATTTAGAACATTTTTCTTGATATTAGTAACATTTGAGAATCTCTAGTATGCCCTGTATATAAGTAACTGCAAGGTCATCTGTTTTTCAGTATCACCTTCTGGTTTATTTTTGATTTTCACTGAAGCAGATTTGTAAATTAAAATGAATATGAAATGGTCTATAGAAAGTTTCACAATATTATCACTTGAAAGCAATTATCCAAGAAGAATTTTTATATTTGAGTCAGTCTTTCAAATGAGTCTCATATACTTTTTGAAAGGAAATTTTTTTCATTTAAAATGATGCATTTGTTCTTGGAAATGTAATAGTGTCTTATTTCATTCTCTAAATCTATATCTTGATTTACTTGTACTAGTGGAAAAACCTCATTTTCAGATTTAGATCCTGAGAGTATTAATGAATTCTCTATAATGTTTGATTTCTTCATGTTTTGTCTCTCAGAGTACTCGAGTGGCCTTGGACCATCTGGAGTCTGTACCTGAGAAACTGAGCCTACTGGAAGATTTCAAAGACTTGCGAGTGAGCAAAAGTTGGCTTGTCAGATCAGTATTTTTCCTGAATGAGAAGACTTGACATCTTCCTCATGTACAGAGAAATTTGTAGGAAGGGAAGAAGAAACGAAAACCATGGGGGATTTTTAACATTCCATAAGCTCAGAGCTTGTTGACATTGTGAAGTCAGGAATACAAACAACTTGAGCAGTGGCAGAATATAGGAAAACAGAAACTCTTGCCCTAGCGCTACAAGTTCATTTGTCTCACTAAAGCCGTAACAGAAAACCTGATAGTTAAAGGCAGTTACCCTTTACATTACCAGTAGATAACCTTTTGATTAGAAAAATTTTAACTTGTGATTTTTTTCAAGACACTGTTTCAGAGCTAGACTAGTTTACAGGTTGTCTCTATGCTGTGACACATCAATTCAAACCTATATAGAGAATTAGATACCATATCCCATGCCATTTATTGATTGAACTTTAAGCACAACACATTTCACTACCAAGACAATTAATTGTGTATGTGGATTTACCTACTGCAAATGTATTCAGTTCCTTACAAAAGAGAGATGCTAACAAATACTCCTGCCCCACCATTCTGGCCTACCAGAGGAGCCCTGCCCAGATTCCTAATCTCTGTAGGAATGCAAACATATATTTTTAGCAATTAATATTTTATTTAGCAGGATCAATATAGTTAATATGACAAATAGAAACAAATGATCAAAGCTAACACTAGTGAGGGTTTCCCTTTGGAAATCATGTAGCTTCTTGTTTCACATTGACCTTAAAAAGTAGCTGAATGAAGTTCTGTGTAAGTATGACATATTAGTTGAGGATTCCATGGGAAGGAAACAGCCAAATGACACCATATGGATTCACTGGAACACTGATTTTATGTGGTTCTCCCAGCCTACATTGTTTTAAAATAACCCTACATTAAGCATTTAAGCTGGCACATCCTCAAATCTAGAATAGTGCAAATAAGACAAAACCATGTGTTTCCAGTATATTCTGATGCTTTCTCATGATTTGATGATGTTTTGCAGTTTAAATCCCAAAGGATTATGAAACCAGCATCCAACACCATGTAGTTTCCATCACCTTTATAGAACCTGATGTATGTAGCAGGGACTGTGTTATGACCGGATCTTATCTCTTGTTTGCTCTGTAGTAACAGATAAAGGAAGGACAGGCAAGAGGCAGCATGGTGGCATATGACGCTTGTCCCTGAGAAGTGGATGTCTCTCTGTACCAGTATCAAATATAGTGTAGTCTCTAGTTGACAGCATCCCTTTCCCAAGTCATCTTTGCTGAGCTCAGTGTTCATAAGTACAGTTCAGAATTTTGTGCTCACATAAGTACAGTTCAGAATTGTGTGCTCTTCTATTTGTAGCTTTGCCGTTATTTTAATCCTAGATAACCGTCAAGTAGTTAATTATCTACAAGTCTAGTTATGTATACAAATGTTGAAGACATAAATATATTATCCACAATTGTAGCAGATAGAAGAAACTGACATAGAAATGCCTTTACAGGGAATTTTTTTTTTTCAAAACTCTGAACTGTACCTTGTAATATCTTAAAACGAAGCCCTCAGCTTGCAAAGGGAACAAGATGAATTAGCAAGTATATACATACTACACAGCAAACAGTAGCTAAATACATGACAGGCTTTGGAATCTTCAGAGATGCCCTATGTGAGTTGTTTTCCCTATTTTGCAGAGGAATAAAGTGAAGCTTAGAGTATATAAGTTAGCGGGAAATAGATCAAATTCTCTCTGCTTTACCCTGCCACCTTCTAAAACTCATTCGCCTAAATCACTTTCATGAAAATAGATATAGCCTTAGGTGAAAATCTGTAAAGCCTTCAGATTAATAGAGATAGATTTTATTTTTCAAAACTCTAAAACCTTATAAAAATTAGCAAGCTGTGATCAAGTGGACAAAGCCCTAAGTTCCTGTCCCTCTTCCCCCTCTTCCCTTCATTCATTGCCTCCTGCAAGTGCTATTCCTCCATCCATAAATACCACATTTGATAAGATGGAAAAGGAGTGACATTGTGTTTCAACCCCAACATATCACAGATTACCCACTTCTAGACAGATCATTCAGAGCTTCCAGGAGTTTCGTTGTTTTTCTTTTGTCACTTTATTTTTTTAGTATTCTTTTTTAAAACTTGATTCTAATGAAAAACAGCAATGAGACAATTTCAAAACAGGATAGGTACAATAATACATTGCATATTGTTGTCTTTGTAGTAGTTATTCGCAGTACAAGATGTAGATAAGATATCTTGTCTAAACACTATTATTACAAATATTTATTGTCATTGAACAAAGTAGCTATATATCTACCCTATTGTGTGTGTTCACCACAAACTGGTCCTTCATTTATATCCCCTTTTTTGTTTAATCAGATAGTGATGTCGAACTCAACTGCCTATGGTATAAGTAATAATATCATTAAGCCTCTCATTTGGATGGTTAACAATTTGTTTGCAGATCAAAAATCTAGAGAAAAAAGAAAGGTTACAAGGATAGCCAGTATTTTGGCCCTAGCCCTTCAAGGTCAGTGAGGACTCAGGTCATAAGAGAACCTGTACTATAACATCCTGTAACTCAGTGGTGTCTCAAATCTTCTGTTCAAGATTATGGGGCCACGGAGGAAAGTGATCGTTGATGTATAGTGTGCCTACAGAGAGTCACCTAGAAAAAAAATATTCTTTCAGGCTTTCACAGAGGGCACATTGGTCAAGCAATGGCCATGTCTCATCCAGATGGCTGACACTGACCACAGATCTAAAAACTGCTATACATGGTTTCAGGGTAAATCCAGAGAGGATTTGACTGACCTTGTTAGATAGAAAAGTTACATTTTTTTCTTTTATTATACAAGTCTTGCTTTATGGTCTTAACCATTGAGCAGAAAAGTATAACCACAAAGTATAAAAAGTAAAGCCTTATTAATATGCCAAGCTGTAAAAGGCTCAAGTGATCAACTTCTGACAATACCAGTTCTGCGGATAACCCACTACTATTATGGACTATTGGACTATATTGGCTTATTTTGCTGAAGACATGCACCTACGATATTTAAATGGCATTTTTTTTCTGATAAAAGTAAGAACTTTGGAATTCTTATTCTTATCCTGCTTGGGCACTCACTAGGCTTAAGATTCCTGGGAAACTACTGGAGAAACTAAATGCCATAGATGATTTTTCCTATCAAAATCAGTTGCCTTTTTATTTTCCTAGTTTCTCCCTAGATCATGAAAGTAGTACCTAAATAAGTGGCTATACTCATTCTGTGCTATTCCTTTTTTTCCTCCAAACATTGAAAGGGAAAAAGAGTAGCCTTGAAAACTTTTGGATTTTTACTTTATTTCCTGAATTTTTTCCATGCTTAAGAGGGCAAATGAGATATCCTTCCATTTAAAAGTGAGTGAATGTGACATTAAGTTTAAAAACAGAATGTTATGACTAAGTGACATAGAAAAGCTTTAGTTTTAAAAGTAGTAAGGACAATATTTGATGCCAAGTGCTATTTCAAAAGACAATATACAATGTCCAAAATTATATGTCATTAATGACTATGTGCAGATGACTAATTGTCACTCAAACCTTTTTGCTTTCAGCTAAGGAATACCAGCCATTTCAGAATAGCAATGGAGATAGCTGTAAAGAAAACATAAGTAGCCAGTATGGGACCCATTTTGTGTTACTGGCTACAGTGACCAGTTTCTTTTTTTTTCTTTGTGGCTTGTTTTCTACTATCTATATATATTTCTAAATAACCACAATCATTTGTTATCTACATGTCTGTAGTTTTTACACTTAAAGTACTGATTTTTTTTCATCTACCAGGTTAGACTCTTTTTGTTTGTTTTTCCCAGGATTCATCTGAAAGAGTTGATAGGAGATACTGTAAATACAGAGTTCACAGAGATTCTCTGAAGCAATGCCAAGATGGCACCAGGTACAGAATCAAAAACTTGAAGGTAATGTTCTTTACACATTTTTAGTTTTGCAGTGTTATCCATATTTAAGCCTAGAACCTCTTAGCCCTTTTAGTGTTTGTGTAAGGTCCTTGTGAAAGAAACGTTTTCCTTAAAGATTGTGCTTAACATTTTTGGTGTGGGAACTAAGCCATAAGTCCGTGCCACTGTTATGCTGTGTGTTAGCTGTGGGAATCAATGCTGCTCAAGATGTCTTGAACCAGGAAACTTCTGGTCACTTCAGTGGTGAAAATGTTGAAGTGGATTATTGCCCTCAGATATGGTTTGTGTCTAGCTGTCCTCCCAAAGCCTCATGTAGTCACAGGGCAGGGACTTACAGGGTTTGAGACTAACTTATAATCCACTGGGATTCTGTGTCTTAGAACTGCTGAGATTTTGTATTTTAGTACTGCTGGCATTATGGGCGTGGCCTGAGGCAGATAGCCTGAACCAGAGAGCCTGAATGTATTATAAGAGAGACAGAGCAACAGACTCTTTTGCTGTCTGTTGCCCTGGTTAGTGAGTTGATTCTGTTGCCTCTGTTGCAATTGTTCCGCTGCCATGAACTACTGCTCTCTGCCATGTGCCAGTCTGCCTCGGACCTGCTGAGTATGAACTGAAACCTCCAGTAACTGTGAGCTAAATAAACCTTTCCTTCCTTCAGAGTGTTGCATATTTGTCCCAGTGACACCCTCCTCTATGTTTATATCCAGCTGCAGTTAGCCCTACAGTCCCCTAGAGGTCAACTAACACACCATATTTGGTAAACCATATCCTTAGCATTTTCAGTCATTTTTCCCTGAGTGTGTGAAAACCATGCTGTACTATTATGATGCATATACATGGGACCAATGTACAGAAGACTGGGAAAATTTGACCATATTGACAAAGGCCTGCCCAGTATTCATATGTGGGTGATGATGAACCCATTTGGCTTAAACAGTTCTAGCCTAAAACAGTTTCTTAACCTCAGTAGCATCACATTTCATGCCAGTAATTTGTTGTACAGACTTTCTTATCCATTTTGGCATGTTTAGCAATGTCCCTAGTCTATCCAGTACATATCAGTAGTGACATTCTAAGTGATGACATCTAAAAATGTCCTCAGATATTGGTGGATATCTCCTGAAGGACAGAATTTGCCCTTGTCGAAAACATTGACCTAGAGAGACTCCATCTATATTCACATGTTCACTCAAAGACAGTTTTCCCCCACAAAAAAGAACAGTCTTTCTTTGTATTCTGTGAATATTCATTATACTGTATGTATCCAAAAATTATAGCCAAATAAATTATTTCCATGATGATTCCTTCATTCATCTCAGGAATGTAATAGAATACTCAGTGGATATAAAGACAAATCCTTACTTAATATGCTTGTAATCAACATAACACATCCTCCATCCCAAACAGAAATTAAGTTATGTGACATTATGAACAATTTTCCTAAGAAATGACTTTTTATGACTTTGTTTCTTTCTACCTTTGTTGTTTTGTTTGTTTGTTTGTCTGTTCTTTTGAGACAGGGTCTCACTGTGCAGTTCAGACTGGCTTTGAGCTCACTTTTGTAGCCCATGCTGGTCTCGAACTCACAACAATCCTCCTGCCTCAGCCTCCCAAGTGCTGGGATTACAGGCATGAGCCACCACGCCTGGCTCTACCTTTGTTTTTATAGATAAGCATTATTGAGTGTAGCAGTAATGCTGTTATTAGCTGTAGAAGGAAACTTGTTGTCTCTTGTGGCAATGTTTTATGTTCTTTACATCTTCCAGCATTCCTACCAGGTTCCATATATGTAAGCAAAGATTTATGATTTAGCAGGAAAGTAAAGTTTAGGCAACAAGAGCTAACTGTTGAGCATGTATTAGAGCTGACAACATGAAATTACCCTTTTGTGGGTGGTAAGTGCCTTTGTATGCTGTCATATTTAATCCTCAGGGCCAGCCTGCCATGTTGGAATCATTATGAAGGTTCTGAACTTCATAAACTTTGTACTTAGCTGATGTACTATCACAGTATAATTGAAGACCTCCTGGCCCTTAAATTTTTAAGAAGTCACAAATATAAGATTATATTTCAGTGTATGTGATAGTTTTCTCCAGAAGTACAGAAACACGGTACATATCTCTTAGTTTAACAGAGGTCTAGATGCAAGTGAAACACTGAAACACGCTATTTCCCAGTGCAGCTACATTAGTATTAGGTGAGTCTGTGCTGTCTAGTGGGACCCAAATTGCTATAAATCACTGAAATTTCCATAACAGAAAATGGCAAGGCTCTGAATGTTTAACATTTTCAGCAAGTAAACTCATTGAAGTTCTTTTCAAAAATCATATTTGCCACTGAACACAAAATCAGACCTTGCTTATAAGAGAGGCCAACACTTGGTAGTCAGAAGCAAATCTCAAAGCTTAGCAAATAGATAGTGCTAGTGTAGGAAGGGACACAGCATGCAGTATGATGGCATTGTTCCATGGTGGTATTACTAAAGCATTTTACAACTCTTTCATTTTCATTGATGGCTACTTAGACTTGCTACAGTAATCCAACCCAAAACACATGGGACTATCATATATTTTGTAGTCATTGAAGAGGATATGTGGAGCCATATTTTCTAATAATTGTAGATACCAATGTTTTTTTTTTTTTTTTTTTGATGATACTGTTTTTAGGCAATTAAAGGGACTCAGAGGCAAAGTGGCTTCTAAAGAAGCTTCTGGTTAGATGGGTTATAAAAGGTTAATCATTTATTGGCCTTGTGGATAATTGTTACTGCCTCTGATTAATCTTTAAGGTGCTAAAAAGTACTACAAATAGAGAAATTAGAACTACACAAAGAGAAGGTACATACTTAGTATAGCATCAGCTCATAAGACATTATTTCATCAGTTTATAAAGTGCTCACTCCTACATTTTTAGCACAGAGTTCTAAAAATGATATATTACCAGGACTTCAATTCAGTGGCTCAGCTTAAAACTGTATGTGTTGCCAGGAAATCAGTTACTGAAGAATTCATTTTAAATAGCTAAACATATTTCAGTATCTTAATCCAAAACACTATATTACCTGTTGAGTATGGGGTTGGGGGACAGGTGGATAAAGACACTGAGGGTGTGACCTCCAAGGAGGGAGAGTTACCATATCTTAATTCTAAAGGGTCATTCTTGCATAGTCTTTCTGCAGCAGAGGGCAGTAAACTGTCCATAGCCTGAGTGCTGCCTGCCAACTGCACTTTTGTAAATAAAATTTTATTAGACTACAGTCATATTCATTCACATGCTGTCTATGGCTGCCTTTGGACACAACTTCACTGTGGGATTGAGCAGTATTTTCCATACATGGGAAAATGTATGGCTCACAGAGTCAAAAGTTTTACTATCAGGCCCTTTTTAGAAATATTTGTGATCTTTTGTTCTAGGGAAAAGAATAATTAGAATAATTATTTTTCTTTTACACATGATGTGAAATACTTTCTTTTCTTCACTGACCAGTTAAATAAATACTAATAAACAGATTCTAATAGAGAAAGCACCACTCAAGAGAAAGCTATAATAAGAGAATATTTTTAAACCTTGGGAGTTTATAGCCTTTATACAAGCACTGGTAGTGCAAAGACGAATGGGGTAGGTGGAATAAGGTGACTCCTTTAAACTTCATTGGTAGTTAGAGGAAAGAAAGATGCTTAGGGCATTCTTTGGACAGAGACTTGGGATGGCAAGGCAGAAGGAAAAGTTTTAACCCATCTTAGTTTGGCAGAGAACCTTTATTAGCATTGCTGTAGACAGACAAGTAACAATTGAAATAGCAGAACCATGTTGGCAACCAGCTTGTCCTGTTGTTGCTGTTGTAAGAAAGCAGTGATGCCTGGGCATACGTCACCAGCAGAGAGAAAGTTCAGTAGGAAGGGAACAGGTCAAGTTCTCATTCAGTCCAAATCTAGAGCCGGTCTGCCGTTTATTTCAGGCAATCATCAGGACAACAGTGATCAGATTTCTATAAACCTGTTGAGGTTTTGAATAGTGAGAACACACACAATCATAAGAACATAATGTAATATCCAAATGCTGTAATATGTTATGCTAAGCTGGCCAAGCTAATTGAACAAAGCCAGATCTAAGGGTTTATACTTAGAATTCAGTTCCAAGCTGAACCTAACACAGTTTCACTGACTCTCTGTAGACCAAAGAAACACTTCATGGCCTCTTTTCCATCCAGCCTAATTGAGTTTCTGAAGGACATACAGCCTTCCTTGCTGTCCCAGCTGTTTCAAATAGAACAGAATGTCCAAAAGTCAGCCAGTGACACAGCATTGCTAATCTGAATTCACAGAGGAGTACAATTTTGTCCAAAATAACATCCCTATTTTGTTACCTTTGCACATACTAAATATATGGTTTTAATTAACATTGGGGTTTTTAGTCAAATCACAGCAGGCCTTTTTCTATCCCATTCTTCCTCCCCCGAAAGGAAAATTACAGTTTTAACTTCTAGCAGAAGAATTGATGTATAACAGCTTTTTAAAGTCACAGATGTTGCAAACTCTTAAAATGAAGTAGACTAGGAAGTGATAACGGCTTTCAGCGGCCAAAGCCCTTCGTCATATTTGTTTGATGTAAACATGAGTGTGATATCAATACATATTTTGCTCCTGGAAGACTTTTCTCCCTCATAGAATCTCTCTTTGATTTGTTTCTGCCCTGCTTGCAGCAATTAATGGCCACTAGCCCTTTCTTTCTAGAGTCAGCTCTTTCTGACTTAAGTCTTCTGTCATCATAATTTCTAAAGCATACGATGTGTGACTCCTGGTGCAACTCAAGATTGTAGGTGATGTGTAAATGTGTTTATTTTAATGAGCATTAAAATATGTCACTGTTATAATATTTGTGTGATTTTACAGATATTCCTTAGGAAATGTACCAATCATAAGGAAATTTGGAGAAACTTTGACCCTACAATAAGCCACTTATCTCATTCATAGCTACTCTTCCCCATGCTTTGATAGGAAATTTTATGTAAACTGTGAGGCAAATACATTTCTATGCTTCCCTCTATATAAAGTTAATTCCTGAGGTTTCTCTTATATAAAGAGTGCAAAGTGAAATTTTCAAAGAAGAAAATAGTACTGTATCTGTATGAGTGATGCACCCCGAAAGGCTGTCTTTTGGGATGCCATACCATTTGAGAACACATAGTGTTTGACTTCAGAAATACATGTTAAGTACAATTCATGTTAAAGTGATGGTAAAAAACATTGTTAAAAGTACTTTTCTAGTTTCAGCCTTTCTGGAATTCTAACAAAAACTTAATTGCTATTTTTCAAGGAATGCTTATATAATAGATCTAAAACTTTTTGGACAGTCAAAGCATGCTGAAATATAAGTATATTCTTACTTTTTAAAGTGGTCAAGACTGACTATCATGCTGCCAAAGGAGAGTTGGCTAAATAGCTCAGAGGATTAAAGTGCCTGCAAGCAGGCTCAGGGGACAGTGTTCAGTCCCCAGGCCTTATGTGCTGGCCCTGATCCTGGTGTGATTGACACTGGGGGTGGTGGCGCGTGCCTGTAATTCCAGCTGTCAGGCAACTGTAAACAGGTGGATCACTCCAAGTCCACTCTAGTAGTGAGACATTGAATACCATTCCCTAAACTAAAGTAAAAAAAAAAAAAACCTATCGTGCTGCCAAAATGTTTAATTGGTTGATTTCATTTTGTATTTTAAAAGTTAAACAATCCTGGAAGATTTTGTGTATGGTGGTAGTCCCAGCATTTGGGAGGCTGAGGCAGGGGAAAAAAAAAAAAAAGAAGAAAGAAAGAATAGGTAGACAAAAGCTCACCAATTAAATTGAGAGTTTTTTTTTTCTTTTTTATTAAATGTGAAAATAATAATATGTCAAAAGCAATTATTCAGGAATTTCTATAAGTACTTAATTGAAAATATTGCTATGCGCACTAGAGCCCCACTGTATCAAACCCCGTTCATTACACGAGTCACCAGTAATTTGCTCAACAAGGACACTGAAACAGGAAAGACTGAGAAACTCCCCTTAGAGGCCATCTTGAAACATAAAAATGGAAAGTTCTTATTACTGCAAATATAAGAAATGCTGCTTTATCAGTTTTTAACAGGCATGTTAAAGTATATTCACCAAAAAAAAATCATTGTTAAAATATTTATTTTTTAAAAGAATAAGTTATGATTGGGGCTTGCACGTTAGCTCAGTTTTTTAAAGCACCTGCTTGGACAAACCCAGTCAGGTACAGGGGAGTTTCTCTAAGACAGTCTTGCTGTGTAGCCCAGGCTGGCCTTGAACTTGCTGTGATCCTTCCCTCTCAGCCTCCTTCCCAAGTGCTGGGGTTGCAGGAATGTGGCACCACACCTGGCTTCACTACTGATTCTAGGAATATAAAATTGTATACAATAAAGTAGGGATAAATTTATTGTACTATGAGATACACACAAAGAGTTCAAATGGCTGACATAGCAAAGTATTTTCAGGAATCTGTTATTTTTTTCTTTCTTTCTTTCTTTCTTTCTTTCTTTCTTTCTTTCTTTCTTTCGTGGCTCAGCCCACCCTGAGGGCTGAACCTTGCTCCCCTGTGCCTACCTAAGCTTGCCTAAGCAGGCACTTTGGACTGCTGAGATATCTTGCCAGTCCCAGGAATCTTTTTTTTTTTTTTTCTTTTTTTCCGGGACCAAGGTTCAAACTCACGACCTTGGCCTTACCAGGCAGGCATTTGTACCATGGAGCTATCTCCCCAGCCCCAGGAGTCTATTATTTTGATGGATGAATATTTTGGGTTTATAGTATTGCTGAATCAGTTTGGATTTCCTATGGTAAGAATAGATGCACCAGCTTTTCATATGTTCTGTCCAGATTGATCAGAATGATAAAGATATTAAATCAAAGTGATGGGTTGTTAATTGTGAGAGGACTTGGAGGTGATCTGGTATGGCACTTACTTCTTCATATGGGAAAAATGTCCTAGGAGTACAGCAATTTCCAGTGCCTCAACTTCCACCTTATAATTTATTTAGTCAGGAAATGATCATACATGATCTTTGCTGAGTTCCTTAATGCAGGTAGTGCTGGCATGGGCACAGGGAAGCATGGGTAGGTGAAAGGAATCGAAGCCTCCCCTCATAGAGGTGGAAACCTGAAGTAGCAGGCATATAGAATGAGACAGGATAGGCTAGCTTTAAAGAAACCATCTTATGAGATTGAACTTTCAAATAGGAACAAAACATGCTGAGAAAAAATGTTACCCTTTCTTAACAACTAGTGGAACATTGAGAATTTAGAATGAAACAGAAAAGGAGAGATGGTACATTGAGGAGAGACAAATCCAGGAAAACATTTCTACTACAGATTCAGAAATGCATATGTGTTTTTTTTTTTCCATTGCTCTAGGGAAAATGTTGGATAAATTAAAATTCAAAAATTAAATGTATCATTTATCTTATAAACTTTGAACATGCAGTATTCCTGAGAGAAAAATACTTTGTGGGATCATTAAATATTAATCACTAGATATCAGTTTAGCAGAGAAATTTAGTCAAGTTGGAACAGCTTTTAAGAAGCCAGTTACAGTGTAGATTATGAAAGAGAGGTGGAAGAAACCCAGGGAAAATATTAGGAAATGCAGATCCCTTCATTCAATAGAATTTTTACAGAGCATTCTGGCTATCTAGCTTGTTAAGACTTACAGTTATATAAAAATAGGTCCTTCTGCTAAAGGTGTTTGAATTGGTTAGGGAAATAAAGCAAAAGGTGAACTTATCAAAATTTCAGTGAAGCATTTTCTTTTAATATATATTTGATTCAACAATAGGTAGGAATTAACCACTTTATGATCAACTTGCAAAATTTACATATATAGAAATTGTATAGATCAAATATCAGTACAGAATTGGAGATATGAAAGTACTTTTTTAATATACCAGTATACTGATTCATCAAAGGGATTAGGAGATGTTTTTCTTTTACTGTTAATTTTGCTGGTTCTTTTTTTCAAAGTAATAGTGAAAATTCTAAGTTCTTATATCAAGATATAAAATGTTAGAACTCAGATATTGTTGTTATATTTCTTCATTTTCCATGTGTGAAAAAATGGGAGTGGTTGAATGATGAACAAATCAATCATTACAAGGAAAGGAAGGTGACTCTTACATATACACTCACCTGTTATTAAGACATCAAAATATATGAAACAAAACAAGTATAACTGTAAAGACAACAGACAATCCATTATTATATTTGGAAATTTTTGTTCTCTTTTTTGAGTAAGGAGAATAGGCAGAACGTCAATGGAAACAGAAAAACATAAACCTTCCACTCTCTAGACCTATGTGATATTTATACAGAAGCCCAACAACAACTAATTACACATTGTTTATTGAGTATACATTAACTGTTCTCCAAGATAGACTATACTCTGGTAAAACAAATTTCAATACATGTAAGATTATTGAAATTATGCAAGATATGTTGTTGATCCACTATCGAATGAAACCAGAAATCGATAACTAAGATATCTGGGAAATTTCCAAATTAAACAACACAGTCCTTTGTAATCCAAGGATGGGTCAAGGAAGAAATCCAAACTGTATGAAAATAAAAACACCTTATCAAATTTTGTGAGATTCCCTAAAAAGTGATTGTAGAAAAATTGCAAATGTTAAATGAGTGTACTGCAAAAGAAGGAAGGCCAATAATCTAAATGTCCTTCATGAGAAATAGAAGACAAAGAGCAATTAAGACTTTTCCTTACTTATGAAAGTAAGGAAGACAGAAAGAACCGAAATCAATGAAATAAAAATCAGATCAATAGCAAAAATAAAAACTGAGTCCTATGGGAAAAAAATTCATGAAATTTAAACACTTGTATCCAGGCTAATGAGAAAACAAACAAACAAACAAAACAATAACAAAACACATACACACTAATGTCCTATCTTCTGGTTGAAAGGACATCCCTAGAGCTGCTAACATTGAAGGATAATTAGAGGGTGTTATGAACAACTGTACTTATAAGCTTTGTGTTTTAGATGAAATGAATATAAAAAAAATCTTAAAATGTGTCCTCCAGAGGGCCAGCGAGATAGCTCAGTGGACTAAGAGCCTACTTAGGCAAGCACAAGGACTAGTGTTCAATCTCTGGTCCCACATGCTGCATGGACCTCATGCCCAGAGTGCGCAGAGCCAGCGGACCAAGTCCAGGTGTGGTGGCCCACGCATGTAATCCCAGTGCAGGGAAGGCTGAAAACAGCAGGATCCCTATGAGTCTGAGCTGCAAGACCCTGTACCAAATACATTTAAAAATGCCATGTAGTTATTAGACTTCTAGAAACACACATGAAATCATGAAGTTGTACCAAGATTTGTGTAAATTGCTTACTTATTATTGAAAAACTGCAATCAACCTTCACTTTATAAAAATAGATTAATACCATAAGCTGATGTAGAATAACCATGGCGATGATGATGATTGCAGAGTAAATTCCCACATAGGCAGGACTGAGGGTATAGTGCAGAGGCAGAGCGCATGCGTGGTAGAGGCCAGGACCCGGGTTCTTTTGCCCAATGCGTAGAGGAAGGGGGAAAAGGGAGGAAAAGCAACTGTCAACAAATGATCTCAATGTCAAAGAGATATTTATAAATAAGAAATGGAAATGCACTTAAGTTAGGTTGAGAAGGTATATTGAATTTGTTAGAACATTTCACTTAATGTTTTCCCATATTTTCCAGAGTTGCTAGGACTACAATGTGCTAGTGCCCTATTTTGATGATCATATGCCACGAAGCTGGTTTTATCACTGAAATTATCAATTGCTCTTTTTCTCTAAGAAGTATTTGATATGATCTGTGTTTTGATTCTAGTCGATTGTGTTTTAAAATCTAAAGTTACTCTTTTGTGAAGAATGAATAATATTTAAGTATCTTTTTATCTTTCATCCAACAGGCACATTTTGAGCATATTTTTATACTATCTATTATAGCTTGGTGGGCAAATCTACGTCTTTGTTTGCTATTGCTCTCAGTTGAAGGGCCAAGGAGCAAAATATGTTTCCTTTCTTTCTCTTAGTGGCCCTTAATCATCAGAACATCTTTTAATAGAAAATCAGTCACATTTTCATTTTTCATGTTACAAAGCTACATCATGATTCACTGGGGCATCTAGCACTGGTTGAGATTTGTCTTACTTTTCTCTCATTTTTGAGACAAAATACCAGGGTTATGGGAAGAAAGATTTAAATTGACTCACAGTTTATCAAGATTTCAGACCCTAATCTGCTGGGTCCGAGGCAAGATCACATCATGCATGGCAGAGGGGCAACAGTTCATAGTGGCAGAAGACAGCAGAAAAAGGAAGGGAGAGAGGAGAGAGGACAAGTCTCTGTCCCTTGCATTATTTGTAAGCTACGTGCTCTAGGGCATGTGTAGCACTCACACCCTTAATCCCAGCATCCATAATCCCAGCATCGGACCGTGAATCAATCAGGAACTCTAGATTCAGCCACCATCAAAAAGCCTCCTTCGTCCCTGCATTTTCCCACCCCATCAAAGCATCCAATAGTTCACATCTGAGCCACCGTTAATAGCTATCTCACCTGATTGAACTTTGCCATGTCAATTCACTCTTAAATACGTGCTGGGATAAATTCAAAACACAATGGGTATCCTTTCCTTCATAGAAATCCTATAATAAATAGCTGCCAGGTTATATTGAAATTACCATAATAGTGTATAAGTAGAAAATTGGTTAAAAATTTTGGCATCTTCATCTTAAATAGACCTAAACTCTTTAGGCATATGAGGGCTAAGATCGCAAGCTATGGGAGGATTGTATATAAGCTTTTGCTCCAAGTTGGCCTTTTTATTTTTGGCCACTCTTTACAATTGTGTACAGTGCATGTAAAAAGTAAAGTTGGGGTTTGGTACAGAGAATGACATCAAATTCATTAGATTGTCATAGTACATACTACCTTCCTGGATGTGGGGGCCACTGGTCCACTCAACTCATGCTTATTTCATGTAGAATCTTTGGCCCATAGTTGTCCTTGTCCATTTTTAATCCTGCCTAAATACCTGCACTGAAAACTATAAATCAGAAGTCATTAGAAAAAATAAAACCTGAAGCCCTAAACATGACCGTGGCATATCTCACATAATCACAGCTTCCAGGCTCAGCATACCTAAGCCCTGCAGCTCTCCTCCAGTTTTGTAATGCAGCAGATATCCCTGCCTCAGTCTTAATAAAGCTTCTAAGTCATCCCCTTCTTCCCACCCACCACTCATTAGTTGTCAACAGGTTAATTCATTGGTTTACACTCAGTATTCAAATATTACCTTAAATATTATCTTCTGGTGAGTCTTCCTGAAGCTCCCATCTAAGCTTGGTTCTTTGCACTATTTACTATTCTTCCAGCAGTTATGGTAGCTTTTAATACCATATTTGGTATAGTGTATTCATGTAACACTTTTCTGATGTAAGCCTGGAAAATTTAAATATCCTGAGGACTTGTTTACTCTTTTCTCAGCACATAGAAGGTACCCAGTACATTATTGTGGATGAATGAACAGAACAAGTATAGTGAGCAATTAGAAAAGAATGGGAAAAGTATAATTTTACTATTTCTGAACTTACATATTTAAACCTATTAACTGGTATCATTTTAAATTATAATCCTCATATAAGACTTGGGGAGAAAGAAGCATTCATATAATCTGTAAAGAGAGAGATATTTTATGTACTTTTGTTTATGTGTCAAATATTTGTTGAAAAGGTCAGAAAATTATTAGAATTATTATAGAAAGCTATAAATATATTTAAAATATCAAATTTAAAAATTTGTTTTTATTGACTCACTATTTCCAAGTAAGAGTTTGTCATAAGGAAGAGATCTGAATATGGAAAGGGTTATATATTTAAAGTTATTGCTCACAGTGTTATTTATAATAGCAAAATACTGGGAATAATCTAAATACAAAACAAAAAAGGCTAGGTAAAGAATACTGCATGTACTAGATAGTATTATGAGTAACCCTTAAGCTGAATGTTAGGAATTCATAATTATTTCTAAGCTATTATAATATAAATGTAAGGAACACAGTTTTAAGAACACGTTTATAAATTCTATTCAGAAGGGAAAATAGACTGGAAAGAAATGTCATGCTGCCATAGCAATGAGTGATTTCTTTCCTCTTTTAAAAAATATATATTTTCTTTAACATATAAATATTTTATTTTTAAAAGCATTGTAGCTGTAAGTTGTACAAATATAATAGGTTGCCTATTAAGGTTCAGGTTCAACATTAATACATTTGAATGAGTCTTGGTTTTTATGTTTTGAAACTTAAACTAAAATGCATACTGTCTCTTTCAGGACAACAAAACCTTCACCAAAGGTTCTTCCACTCGTGGGTTAGATCACTCATCCTCCTGGCAGGACCATGGTCGCTTCCTGTCTAGTCCACGATTTTCACACTTGAGCTGTAAGTAATGAAGTCTTGTACCAGTTTTTAAATTTGGTGTAAGGAAATGCAATTCATGGGAAAAAAAATTAAGTATACAACAGTAATATTTGTGTTATAAGTTTGAGAATGTTTTCATTGTGAATCATAAAGCTAATCCCCTCCTAAGTATTTTTTGTAATATCACCTGATTCTTGAGAAGAATATAAATTAAATCCCTTTTTTTTTTTTTAATATTTCTGAGGAAATCTTAAGTCACTGAAGGTAAAAATGTTAATTAAGCCAAGGTTTTCTTTGGAAATTCCTAATAACTGGATGAGTGTGTAAAGGAAATTATTTGACTTTTTAAAATTCAAGTCATCAATAAAAGAAAAATGGGTTCATATATTTGCATGTAACCTCATACAGTGTGAGGATATGAGTGAGGATATGAGTGCCTAAAGGATTACATTCTGTGAATCCTTGCGAATGCTGATAAGATGTCAGGAACATTAGCATGGCTTAGGTGCATGGGCCTGGATGCCATTGGCTGAAATCTGTCCCCTCCACACTTCTTCTAGACTGGGCCTTATCCTCAAGTGCAGTGTGTACGGAATGTCTTTGAAGGAGGCATGAATATTGTTCCCCTATTTCCTCATATCTGTCCTTTATTTTGCTCTTTATTTTTACTCTAGGTTTCTCATGCGAGAAACTGGGTGACATATAAGCTTTGTGTCTGGTACTTTTTCAGTACTTAACATTAGGCTCTCAAGATGCATCCATTTTCCTCTAAAGGACTTAAGTTATCTTTCTTTATGGTGAAGTAGGGTTCCATGGGATGTAAGTACCACATTATTTTAGCAGCTCATCTGTTTATGGACATGTAGGCCGCTGCCAAAATTTAGAATCAAAGGAACGAGTGAGAGTACAGGATGGAAAAGTTACTGATATGTGTTATGTCCGTGTACCAGCTTCACACAGGAATATGAACATTAGGTTCTACATACCTATAGTAATAAACCAAAAGAAGATGGCTGATATAATTTTAAAGGTCGTTTCTTATCAACCACTGTGTACTACAATTTTCCACTGAAGTCTTTCTCAACATAATAATTTTAAAATTATTGTTTTAGCGACTTTAAAACTGATTATTTTAGTGATTGTTCCCGCAACTGAAGAATACACTCAAGAAGGATAGGAGCAATGTTTTTTATGCTCACCACCATTCACACCTGTTCATTACATGCTACTTGGCATGCTTAAAAACCTAAATAAAATTCAGTCAAATTACATGAATCAGTATATGAGTTGGGTTGTTTGGTTTGTTTTTTTCTAAATAGTTGGATTCAAATATTTTTATAAATATTTATTATATAAAGTTTAGTTCTTCAGTTTACTAAGGACCTGGACAGTTGTGTGTTAAATTTGATAATCCTGTCATGTAAACTAGCTAAATTGCTAAAAAAGCAATATACCAAAGTAAGTTACAAAGAAGTTCAAAGTTGGTAACCCTCATTTTGCTGATTTATATTCATAGATGTGTTGAATAAATATTTATCAATTTGTGATGGATGGTTTGATTTTCATTATATTATAATCATTTTATTTGACAAGCTAAGTACTTTATGCTTCCTGTCCTTATCATTTTTCCAGATGATTTTGTATCTGCATAAAACTCTTTATTATTCTAATCTGACAGTGACTGTATAATATGAATTATGTCTCAAGTGAGATGCAATCTGAAGGATTGATATCTGAATCTGACAGTATGGAAAAATTGCCCCAGGTCTATTTAATAAACAGAAGAGGGTAGGAACTCAGCATCCTCAACACACTGGAAAATTTCCTGCATTAAAACATTCAAGGCAAAATAAAAATAAAAAATTAAAAAAAAAAA